>CABFWO010000930.1:82365-109088 GCA_902155825.1 Timema genevievae | reverse complement strand
AAAAAAGACGGTATAAACTTTCTCCTTCCAAAAGAATTGAGGTATTTCAGCTAAAAGATAGTTTAAGTTTAAAATTCTTCACCCTTCTTGAAACTAATTAACAGTAAATTAGAATTTGTAAATAGTAGCCTAGTAATGGAACAGTAGTTATAACATTGTCTGACTGTACCTCTCCTCAGACACTGGTTGCAATGGGCGGTGAGACAGTTCAACCTCGTCGGGGTGCGTCTCACTGACTGGAGCATGACTGGGGCAGAGCTCTGTCAGTTGTCCTTGGGAGAGTTCCAGATGATTGTCCCTCACGACCCCGGCGATGTCTTCTGGACACACCTGGAACTGATGCGCAAGTGCCACTTCGTCGCCGTCGTGCAGAAGCAGGATGTGAAACAGCAGGAGCCGGCGGAAATTGAAGAGGTGGGGGCTAGGGCCTACATTGCACCCAGCATCTAATACGTGCTATCTAGACACTGCATGCTTAACTACACTCCAACTTTCATAGGAACCGTCTTTATAATATATACTTTTTTGAGGTCAACATTGATAACCTTTTACCATATTATTATTGTTATTTTATAGATATTGGTCAATATCTATCAAAAGAGACAGTTGAAGATCACATGACTTGATGAATCAATGCAGCTCTAGTGACTTTTTAACTAACTATTAGATAAGATTTGATAAAGCAAGCAAGGTGTCCTACACTCTGTCACACGTGTAACGCGCTGTTAGGACACAAAGGGTTATTTCACAATACATTACAGGTCATCAGTAAACAATTATCTCTCACAATTGAGCTGTAAGTTACGTATAAAGGGGCTATGTTTTCTTTCAAGTGCACTAAGTTTATTAACACTCAAGATAAACAAAAAATAGCCTATTGAAGTGTAAACTTTTGAAAAATGTATCGGTTTGTGTGTTCCTTTGTTAAGTTCTGTGGTCGAGCCATTCGTCCCAGCCGCCCCAGCAAGCTGCCCCGAGTGGTGGGCCTCCCACTGAATGTCGTGGAGTCCCCAGCACCTTGCGGGAACCGCACGGGTAACAACGGACAGATTCAGTTGTGGCAGTTCCTCCTGGAGTTGTTGACGGACAAGGACCACACAGAGATCATTCACTGGGTACGTTCTAGTTTCATTTGCCCCTTTAGCTAGGCAGAGGGAGGTTCGTTGGGATGATTTTAACTGACACATATGTCGGCCACTGACATGTTTCAAGTAGTTGGAAAACTACAACAAGACACGTGGATTGAATCGTATTTCAACAAATTTCAATTAGTAGTGTCAATGCTGGGTTTTTATTCAGTATCTAGCACAAGACGGACAGAAAGAAAGAATTTGTTATAAAAACAAGCAAACATTAATATATAAAGACAGACAGACAAACATTAGATATAATTTTAGACAGACAAACAGTAATACATAAATGTTCAGATAGAAAGACAAACACACAGGTAAAAAGACAAGCAGACAGAAATACAAACATTTAGATAAAACAGATATACAAACATAAAGATGAACAGGCACATAAAAAATATATAAAAAATGCCACAACACCAAAGTTATTTCTTAACAAACAAAATTAGTCAGCCTCATGAATTGAATTTAATGTTCCTATTATTTGTACAGTCCGTTAGCCAAACAAACGAATCCTCTGCTATCTACTTTGGGTGGGACTGTCTCATCTCCTGCTTTGTAGCCAAAACCAACTTAAGGCTGTTGTTTAGGTTGGCGGTCATGGTGAGTTCAAGTTGAACAACCCCGAGATGGTGGCGGTACTGTGGGGGGAGAGAAAGAACAAACCGACCATGAACTACGAGAAGTTGAGTCGAGCACTGCGCTACTACTACGATGGCCACATGATCTCCAAGGTCCACGGCAAGAGGTTCGTCTACAAGTTTGTGTGCGACCTGAAGCAGTTGATGGGTTACAGCGCCGCCGAACTCAGTCGACTTGTCAACGAGTGCAAGAGGAAATCAACCATGTCAGGCATAGTCGACCTAGACGCCAGGTTCTCCTCCGACCTGTACTGACAACAGGTAAGGACTAACGGGAATGTAGTCCTTCATGAAGTTTGTCTGTAGTGTACATATTCTTAACCTGAGGCTACAAATGTCTTAATTTAAATTACGAAGAAGAATAGGGAACACAGATTGGTCACTGTCTCTCCTCCCAGTGACTCGATATCAAAAGTAGCAGTGATTGAGATATCGGGGGATAGCAATTTACTCGCCAGACTGTGACAGCAGAGCACTACGCGACTGAGACTGGCAACATATCATCTGGCGATAAGGTGACCTTGGTGCATGTATCGGGATTGAATCTGAGTTATTTAGCTCCGAGTATAGCACAACTCTACGTTAAATTTAAAGCGAGTGATTAGTCACGCCAGACAAAGGAGGTCATAGTGTTTGCTGAGATATCTAAATATCAACACACATCTTACAAACTAACTTAATATTAAAACACATACAAAACGCAGGGCCCTCGGCTGACACTTTATCGATGATAAATGTTCGACCCTCTCAGGAATCAAACCTGGGACTAATTACTTTAATGGGTTAGAGATGAGTAAGATTGAACTAACAACATTTGTGTGGATAGTAAAAAAATTTATTAAAAACCACCCTCAATACACCTGACCAGGATTCGAACCCTGATTTCTCCGTTATCTGCAGTCCTGTCTATTTCAAGAGTGAAGTCTTCTTTATGGAGGGATAATGATGAATAGAGGAGGAGGAGGAGAAAGAATAGATGAAGGAGTACAAAATGTCTGAGAAAAAGAGAGAGAAATAATCATCCCTGGTTAAAGAAAAGGTAACTAAGGTCGATAAAAAACAGAAACACAGTTTGTTTTTCAACACAAATGGAGGGATTATTTTGTGAAGCTTTTTTTTAAAAAAAATTCCTAGCTGAAATGTATGTGCAATAGTATATTATAATAAATCACTACAGCTATCAAATTTGTAAATATATCAAGAGATTTGATTTGTCAAAGTGCAAAATTTCAAGCAGCTCAGACAAAAATAAAGTTTCGTAAGACCATGAAGTGAGTACAGAATAGTCTGTTTTTTTGTTTTTTTACTAGAAAGTTTGTGCAATTTATTTAAAAGATCAACAGATTTTTATATTCTACCTAGGTTGTGCGAAGCTTTGAAAATTTGAATAAGACTAGGTCCCAGGTTCGAATTTGATATAATTTAATCAAAAATTCTAATCCAAAAGTCACACTTTTGAAAAATACTGCCTTTTTAAAGATATCATCTTTTAAATCCATTACTTGACTCGATCATTACAAATTTTACTATATTAATAATATTATTTAAACATTTTGTATTCGCTCAGATGCTAATGGACTATTAATTATTGACCTTTATAATATTATCTGCTGGTTTGTTATTGTTATAGCAAGCACTGAAATCAGTTGCCCTTGGAGGGGCACACATCCACCTGATGTCTCCATTTAAACCTCAAACGTATCGCTAGACAGCGCACTAAGAGAAATGGTGCCTTTAACAAACTTCTGGGGATTGTCAACACGAGATGAACAATTTTTGTAAAAACCTTTAAATATATTAATAAAGTATTGTATATAAAATTGCAACAATGTAATATATAAATGTGTTCTATGACTATATTTAATTTGAAAATTATTTCCCTATACAAACATTCAATTTAATTTTAAACAATCAATTTGAGCAAATAGTTGAAAACTAGATGACTACAATATTTTCCTCTTGTTAAAAACAATTTATTTTACTCGCTTCAGTAGCCGCATGGTCTAGGGCGATAATCTCACTGTTCACTAGACTGCCGATGATGGGGAGATCAAGGTTTGGATCTCAGTCGGCCGTACTGAGGGTGGTTTTTTTTCAAAATGGTTTTACACTCTCCCTCCACAAAAATACGGGTACACTTCCTATAAATATAACTTTAAAACACATAGCTGGCCCTCTGGAAACAAAGATGAACAATCCACAAAAATGTAGATAAACCAGTTTTTATTTTCATTACTATTACAAACAGTATTGGTAATAGAGCACCCCCTGCTTCACTCAATTTTTTATTTGGGACCACTCTGTACACCCCTTCTCTCTCAAAACACAACTCCGGCTATCCTCATACTTGCGTTTCACTCTCATTACAACTCCCCTTTTCTCTCCAGCCTCCTCCATATTTTTCTAGACCTTTTTTTTCTAACCACGCTATCATATGACTTCTCCACCTCCATAATTTAAAAAAACATATAATATTGTTTTTACATCCCCGACTGTTTCCAGCCTGTGGTCAGATTTTTATTCGAGCCATATATTTTCCACTACCGGCTGGCTAGGCCTGTCCTAGATTAGTATGCCTTATAATATAACTTGAGACTAGGACAGGCACAACATCCAGTCCCCACCTGTCAATTTATCAATGTGAAAGGGTAAACCCATATTTTTTATGTATGACAATTTTTCGGCCATGCTAGGAATCAAATCCGGGACCCTTAGCTGATCAGACACGCTACCGACCGAGCTAAGATGTTTTAATATATATATAAAATTATATATGTATATCTTTAATATTACATACCAGTATATATCATATTTATATGTAATAGGCCTATATTATATAGCAGTATCTATTATATTTATATGTAATATATTACATATAATATATTATATAATTAAAACATACTAGATATAATTTTTGATAATCCATACTTTTATTTATTTTTCATATATCTATCTATCTATTCAAGTCTCCAATCTAGTATCTGGCAACACTGTATTTAAAATGTTTCACTTTTAAAAACATTCTAATTATTTAGCTGCAGCCTGCAAACTTTTTTTTCTGTGTTTTTATGTTATTCTTATGATAAAAAAGGAGTATTACCAAAAATTATTAACTATATTGGAGTGTGAAAGTGATGACAAGAAGGAATTGTGAAGAAATGAAGAAATAAGTGTAAATGTATTTGACCTCACCTTTCAGGTAGGATTAATTACAAGTGTTTCATGTATTCCTAAGACATAGGCTCATTACTAGAATTATTGTTTTACTCCATTTTGAATTAAAACAGTATCTGGATTCTCCCACATTTTTTCTTTTTCTTTATTTTTATTAATTTTCATTACTATAAAATTAAGCCAATGTGTTGATATTTTTAAAGTGTTAATTACTAATAAAAGGGTATGTTTATGGTGGGTGATGGATTGATACACAATATTGACAGGCAAAGAGGGTTATGATTTGGGCTGTTTTAAGTTTTTAAACAAGCTTAAAATTGACCAACAGACATGACCAAACTATTTTATATTTGCCAAGAAATACATTTTCACAATTTATCTAAATTAAGGTAATTTCTAGAGATGGGTCGAAGACGAATCTACATTTTATTTTCAAATCTTGAATCCGAATCCTAGCAAATTGTTATAAATTTTAATAATTTACAAATATATCTATATTACACATATAGGCCTAAACTATAAATTAAGATTTATTTCAATAATGCTTTCAATTTTAATCAACTCCAACCACCCCATGCAAAATACAGGTTAAAATACAGCCAAATTAAACCATCTAGACTCATAAAATTCATATAAAAATTTGAGTGTCTTTTAATTATTTTTAAAAGTGTTGTTAGAATGAGTTAAGTTTCTAAGAAAAATGTGAAATAAATAGATTAGGCCTTTGATCAACTTTAATGATCATTGAAGGATTATAATTTATTTAAATAAGATAGCAAAAATTAAAATATAAACGGATATTTTTAATAAAGACTAAAACAACATGCTTAACAATTAAACATACATTGGAAATAGTGAACTCAATAATGCCTAAGTATGTTTTATTATTTTCTTATATATCCATTATCTATCTTCAAGAAGAAAACAAGAAATATATTCGATTCTTGCGATATATCTATTTCTGAGAATACATTCTATTAAAACACGAACACATTTTCGGCTCCAATAAGTTCATTCTCATTTTAAAAGGCAGGACTACGTTTGAATATTTTTACAATTACTTCACTAACATATTTAAAGAATAGTTAGTTAAAATCAATTTAAAAACAAATAATGAATTAGCAAGTCGTTATTTGATTCTTAAAACTCAAGAGCGCTTACTAAGTGAGCAGATTACCTGAATCGATTCTAAACAAATAATCGATATACAATACGCAGGCCTGTAAGCATAAATAAACAGTTTTGTCGGTGTCTGACTGTTGACATTATTTATTTTTCATGAAACCCAACAAAATGTCTAACTTAAGGATCGTATGCAATAAATTGGGGCTCTTTGCATAGTTGTAGATAATCAAAACCAGCTGGGTAGTAAGAATTAACAGTATCTTTATTTTAATCATCATAATGTGTTATTATTTCTGTTAAAAAAAGCCTTAATTGGTTTTTTTTAATTTCGAATTTATTTGTAATTCTAGTTTTGACTTTCAGTTTTCTACGAGTTTTAATGTGTTCATTTAAATATTTACAAGATTGTTCGTGAGGTGAAAGTTATAGACGCGAGCATATTGTGCCGAAACGGTCGAGTCCAAGTTTCCCATAGAGGAGGGAGGGTAGGGTATTAGGTACGGAAGATTTTCCACACCTACATTTTTTTTAAAAATAATTATTTTATTCATGTTTATCTCTTCTGTCTGACAAAATAAATATTACAGATTAAGTTCTGCTTTTCAAGTAGGCCTAACTAATTTTTGAATTCAAAATATTATGCTTTGTTTATGAGGTGAAAGATTAGAGTAAAACACCGAATCCTCGAATCTCGAATACTTGTCAGGATTCGAGGACTCGGAAGATTCGAGTGGCCCATCTCTAGTAATTTCTTAAATGATTATTTATATTCCTTTGTTAAAAACATCTGATTTTTTTTCTCTAACTTATTTGCGGTATTTAACGTGCACTTTTTAAACCAACTGATTACATGAGCACGTGACTTAGAGACTATCTTATATCCAGAACAGACACAACATCCAGCCCCCCGGCCGTTAATTCATCACAATGGAAGGGTAAACCCACATTTAACCAATGATAGATTTTTCGGCCATGCCAGAAATTGAACCCGGGACCAAAAGTAGACCTGTCCCATTGGTCATCAAGGATATTGATGCACCCCTCACACACCCTTGAGTCTAAGGACGGGAGCAATACGTTGTCGACACGTCCTTGGTGCGGTGTTTGACTGGAAACTGTTTTATTACTATCTTTTCATCTAATAGAGCTCAGGACTTAATGTTGCCGGCCATTTTAAATTATTTGGGTTGCTAAAGAGGACACACTTTATTATAATTTTGTTAATAAATCAATGTCTACCATTTATTATCACCAAAATTAGCAAATAGTTAATTGGCATACCTTAAATTTCCATAAAACAATAAGAAAACAGTGGACACAAACAATAAAATGGTGCTAATATTAGACACATTTATTTGCGTTAACTAGTACTGATAGATGGTGTTTGACAAAGTTTATAAGATCGTTGGTAGGTAGAGGCGCCAAGGTCCAAGGATGTAACAAGGCTCATTGCCTTTCGGATTGACTGATTCAGTCTTCGATAAGAAGTGCGTGTGAATTCATCAAGTATATAACTTGACCCTTTAAAGGATCCTCAAGACTATTCGGACACGGCCCTGGTTTTTTTCCACACTTATTAAATATTAATTAGTCCTTTTGAGCTACATACATTATTTCCCAGATTTGTTTATTTAATGTTAGTTTCATCGTTATAGTTTAAGGCTAAGCTAGAATAAAAAATTCATACTCAAAAGTTGGAAATCAAAGCAGGTATTGATGTGTCCTTAAGTAAATGAACATTCAGTCAATTTAAATTAGTTTTTTTGAACAATACACCTTGTCCTGGCCTCGATACTTTTGTCTGCGAGTCATTCTTCAACTAATTTAAACTAGGTAAGTCTATGTAATTGAATGAGGAAGTTTGGATATTTTCATAATTTTGTATTGTTATCAAGTTGAACCTGAGTAGCAACTCACTCGCAAACCTGCATCGGCATTATTTAGTGAACATCTGCCACCCAGTTCTCGGAAATAGTACGCTATTATTTTTATTATTATTTAGTTGAGGAATTTAACATACACATTTTGAACCATCTGACTGTATCAGAAAACTAGAATTTCTATGAGCGAAAGTGAAAATGCCTACAAATTTTGCTGGGAAAGTTATTTTCACACACCTAATACAAGGTACAATCAACCGATTCGAAGGAAGCTGTGCTACGGATTCTTATCGCTCAGGAAAAGTCCGTCTGGGTTTGAACTCACGGACATTGGGTCATGAGGGGGTTGACCAGACATTGTAATTCTTCCATGGGCTGTTTGTAGAATAGTTACTATGTGTTGAATGGACAAAGGAACCAAGCAAGGCAAGTGTATTTGGACTCCTGCAAAGTTTGCCAACATAGCAACACTTGTAACAAGGGTGGCCAATATCACCGGAACATCGCCTCTCCCTCCTTACACTCCTCTGTCCCTTGGTCTTCCTCTTCTCCACTCTCCTCACAGCCTCTCCTTCCTTACACTCCTCTGTCCCTTGGTCTTCCTCTTCTCCCCTCTCCTCACATGGTCATTCCACCTTAGTCCTGCACTGGGTCCTCCTCAACTATCTCTCTAATCACAATTACAATTTACTAATTATCTACAAGTGATATTAATTGTGTCACAGTATTGTCTCCTCACGGTGATCCAACAAACCGTGTCACAGTATTGTCTCCTCACGGTGATCCAACAACAAACATTGTCACAGTATTGTTTCACTTACCCAAGGTTGAACAGCAAGACTTTGTAAACTTCTTTCTGGTCGATGGAGATTGCATAGAAGCAAGACAGTTCTGTCGATGTTTCCTAGATGGCAGCATTGTGTCGTTATTCTTTACAAGAAGATTGCAATCTAGTTGCAGGAAATCATTCAAGAAGGAGGTTTAGTTTGGTGCTATGTTACTAACTGTGAATATCTGCCGGTCTATTTCTATCTCACGGCTGATAAACGGGTAACTAGACACAATATGACACTAGAACCAAAAATAACATGTCCAAGCACTTTCTCCTGCATTCTGAATCTGTTAACGGCAAAAATATTATCATTCTACTAGATTTTTACTATTTTAAAATGAGAATTAATAGCCAGAGCTATTATTTATGCTTATTAGTGGGAATTACTCCATCTAGACATCATATTCTGAAAATTGAAAAATGACACCTGGACACGGGAATCCCGGGTTCGATTCCCGTGTCCAGGTGTCATTTTTCAATTTTCAGAATATGATATTTTAAAATGGTTATTTTCCCCACTCGTGATTTTTAAAGTATCATTTAGCCATTTCCCTGTGGTTTTTTAAGGCAGTATACAAAAAAAACTGTTCCATGATACGTCATATTTAAGTTTAAAGTTTATTATTATTATTATTATTATTATTATTAGCACCACGTCTTACTACCCGTTCGGGTTATACGCACTTACGCTAATGTGCAATGGTTCAGTTTAACGTGGAATCCGAACCACGGTGGAGGCCTGGCATTCCTCACATTCACAAGTTGTGATTAATACACGTCTTGTCAGAAGTTTAAAGTTAAGTGTTATCCGAGGAATGAGATGGACTCTTAAATCCTTGATCTCACCTACATCCAACTTTGGATCCTTGCGTTGGTGCATTTATGTCTACAAAGATTGTTGACACAGTTTATGAACATGCTATTATCTTTTTTTTTTATCAACCATGTGATTTCCTAATCTTACTGCATTACATTGAAGACAATATGCACTAAACTGCTGCGCTAGAATAATATTCTCGGCTTGTCTAGTTAACTATTGTGTAAAGCCTATCCAGGTATGGACAAGTATTTATCACTCACTCTCAATTAGAAGATAAAGTTTTCTCTCTTAAGGTATAATATGTGAAAGTTTTACCTGAAAAGTCTGATATATTTTTTTAATCATTGAGCTGTTTTATTTAATAATTTGTTTCAATTAATATTAAATTGAACATTGAAAGGAGGATAGAATAATTAAATAATAGTTAAATAATTAAAGCACATAATTATATAACTTATGGGGTACATCAGTCCCTTTCTTCAGTTCTTCAGTAGAAGAGAATAAAACCCAGAATGGACTGAGGCAGCACAGCTAGCGGTACCGGTAGATGTCCCCAGAAAATTACATAAATGTGTGTTTTGTTGTGAACTTTGAGGCCTACAATTTTCTGTCTTCTATCCTCCTTTAAATTTTTAATTTAATACAATCATTTGGCTCCATTTTTAATTTGTTTTCATTAATATGTATAATTTATCTTTCTACTATTTGATTGTCGTCCTAATTAGTTGGGTTCACCTTGAAATCACCCGCTTTGATGGTTGCATGATTCAAGGAGTCACTGCCGATGACAAAGAGATGGGCGTTCAAATCCCGCTCTCATGTACTCACGGCGGTTTTCCACTCGCTCTCCCATGTAAATGCAGGTACGTACACATTCAATGAATTAAACCTACCTCATTACTAAAACACTAGTGTGATAAATAGATTACATATGCAGACAATCTGAGTGGGTAGTAAGATGCGGTGCAAATAAATAAACAAACGAAGTATTGTTAGCGAGACTCCCTTTACTAATCACCATTTTGAATGAGTCGACCCCTCGCAAGTTTGACAATTACGTTTTTAATAAACAGAAACATGTTGGCCTAACTTCTGAGAAGAAAACATGTTGTCTTATTTATAACAGCGGGGGACTAGCCGATGTTACTCTCTCTGTCGTTTCGTGACATGTTTCCCTGTTATTGTGAAGACAAACATGCACAACTGTAAAATACTCCTGGCTGTTTTTGTTTAGTGGTAAAACTCAAAACATCCCTTAAATTTGTGATTCTAGCCACTGAGCTATATCGACAAAATGTTAATCTGCTACAAACGAAGAATGAACCAATCATTATTTGTTTCCATAAAGAGCTGTAGGTCTGTTAATATTATATTGTATTAGTCCTTTATTTTACCCTAATATTTTCTTTCTTTTCACTTATGTCCTATCGATCTTTACCAATTTCCTTTTTCTCCATTTTGATTTCCTCTTTAAAAAAGTTGTGTTGCACATTTCACCCTCCCTCCTGATATATTCTGATAGAATGATGATCGACTATCTTCAAGAGGCAGCTCTTTGTCCAGTGGCAGCAGTGTGAACTATGTTCTCGAGCCATGTTGTGTGCGTTCATCTCTTCCATTTACAACAAACGTTATTGTACGGAATACTGATATACGTATTATGAGAAACAATAGCAATTTACTCATTTTACAAACATGGTTTTTTATTACTGTACTCAAAACTATGCTTTTTTTTAGTAACTCATATTTTGTTAGATTTTTGGTTTATAATGAATTTGGTTTTCTCATAATTTACATAAAATCAGTTTTCATTCAAAATAAAATTTCGATAGAAAAATTAATGTGTTTTGGTTTTAAACTTACCTGCGAGTGATTTTTTTTTTTTTACACTTTTATTAGAAGTCTTTATTTCAATAGAAGAAACACTTGGTTTTAATTAACTCTGAAAAAAGAATGTTGTTTAACAAATATGTGACATGACAAATTTTGTTTTGGCAAAGACCCTTCATTCTAGTTTTTAAATTGTGGACATATAACGAGAACCATGAGATATATTTGTTATTACTGTAACTTAGAATGAGTCTTCAATGTACAAGTTTCAGACTCACATAAACAATATTAAATAACAGTGCACTGAAAAAACATGAGCAGGAACGCTTCACTCGTGTTGGCGCTTGCGCCAACTTGAGAATATTAACCGTAAAACCTCAAAACGGGGCAGAACCTCAGGGCAATGATAGAAAAACAATGACCAACTAACAAAAATATTCAACAATTATTATTATTTTTGTCCCACTCACCAAATAAAAGTTTACAGTCTGTAATAATTATTAACACTTTATACTTATGATACCAACATATTTTCGACAAAAGCACATACAATATTTATGATGCATTGTTTAGCATCCCATTTTTTTATTTTTCAACAAATGTTGCTTATTTAAAAAAACAAAAATATTTTCATGTTGGTACAGATTTATTTTTACCAAGATCTGATGTAAGTGCTTTCAATACGCATGCTGGTAACGAACAAAGTACATCATAAAAAAAAAGAGGACATTTTATATTTTTTACAAGGCAAATTCATGGAAATTCTTTGTACAACAATAATTTAAATAAAATAGAAATTAGTAATAAAATTAATATATGAGTGAATATTTTTTAGCATGCATTTGTGTTTTTTTTTCACATTATAGAATCGTTTCCATTTTACCTTATAAAAAAAATACACAATTTACAGCACCCCAACCAGATATGTGACGAACCATAATGAAAGGCATACTGATATTTCTGCTTGTTATTTCATACTTTCAAGTGAACTTTGGCTTCGTAAGACACCAAAATATACTCAAAACAGAGGATAATTACTATTTCAGTGGGAGGATCTTTGACTTGAGACTGTATTTTATTTCATGAACTTCAATAAATTTTAATTTTAGCATAAAGGGTAGTTATGAAGGGTGCTATGAAACATATTTATAAATTTGTACAACAGAAGGTGATGTTAATGTGATCATAAAATTAGTAAATTTTTATAATACATTTTAATTTAATTTATACATCTCTAAATCATTGTTTATACTTATTTTATGAAAACATTAAGTATAGGTGTATAATAAGTTATCGAATAACATTTTAATTTTTTGATTGTATTAAAAGACACATAGATTGGTGTACACATTAATATGGAAAAAGACGAATTTGTAAGCGTTATTTTGTATATTTTTTAAAGAAAAATCTGAGAAGCTGATATATCAGCATGCCATCACACAAATATGTAGCATTTATATCAATCCTCAATGGAAGAACACGAGTTTAGATATTAGATATTAATTTCTTAGTAGTATTATAATGATAATAATAATAATAATAATAATTTGCTTGTAGGAAACCACACAAATTCCTCTCTTATTTCATCTTTCATTTCTATCCTAAGTTTCTTCATTTTTTTAAAATTCAATAGTTTATACATTTATATAGAAAAAAGTTATGTCAACAATGTTTTTCTTTGTTTTTTTGTATTTTTAACAGAGAACAACAGATCGCCGTGACAACAGGTCAATAATTATTATGAATTATGAATTATTATTATTATTATTTGATACAGCTAATTACACAATTTCTCAAATGTACAAGACATTATTATGTGGCTAAAACAAACTGTTTGTCGAGGAAAGAGGTAAAAGGGCGTTTGTGGCAAGAAAACTCGAATGTGGATTTTACTAGAGAATTAACAGCTAATGGTTAATAAGATATACATTTTTTTTTAAAATTAATGTTCCTTTTTAAAAATCTAGATTAACATCAGTCCAAATTATAATCATACTTACAATATGCATACAATAAGCATTGTATTGTCAATAATTTGGTTTTTTTTACTAACCAGTCTGTTCAGATTTTTAAAAGTTCTTTGTTAGTGATTTTTAGTTTACTATTCTGTTTTATGCATAATTTTTATCTTGATTTGAAGGTTAGCTCTCACTAGAACGAGGGAAATATTTTTCACTTAAGGAAATACGTTAGATTTATCATAGTATAGTGTAGCAATATTTAGTTTTTAAAATTTTATTGTTCAAAATATTAGTACTAATCATAAACAAAAATGGAAGTTATTAAAATTAACAAGAATGTTGAGTTAGACTTCATGACATTGAACTGAATGTATCAGGATTTCAATTACAAGGAGGAAATGTTAGTTATGATTCTCTGCAGATGAAAGAGAAGCCACTTTTTACAATTTACAACTCATTTAGTATCCTTACTCCTTTCTAAATCCTTTCAGAGCTAAACACAACTCAGGGAGTTAACTCTGGACATCGAAACAAAACTTGGCTTCATCAGGGCTCAAACCAGTCTCTTAAAATATCATGGGTTGGTGTCTCAAGCCTAAGACTCTTTATCACAGCCTAGGTGCAATAATTAAGAATGCGAATCTTTGAATGAATTGAGATAGTCATGATTCGGGGGTTCAAAAGAACTTCAGACGAGAAAATAATTTAAAAAAATATTTGAAATCTCAATTATATTTAGAGCAGATATTAAGTTTACCAGTAAATTAGTTCACCATTGTAATAGGATAAACCTAATGACCAGGCCATAAAGGGTATTTACCACTTGATATAAAAATAAATCAAAATTTTATAAAATACTACCAATGTGGGAAAATTCTCGTCGTGTTTTCCAAATTTGGATTCAGGATTCTTAGTCAAAATTAAGATTTTGAGATGACCAAACTCTAGAATGAAATGAAAGGCACTATTTGAACATCCATTCAATCGATCAAATACATTTTAAACATACTTTACTTAGAGTGATGTTAAAATGTTCACAAATATTTATTCCCTGCACGATTACACAAAACAGCGAACTTTCCACCTCTAAACCTTATACCTGTAACTAATTCTTTATTGTAATGTTTTTCTTCTGTTTTCACTGAATGTCTTTTATCAAATTTAAATTATCAAAATGAGGTCTGAAAAATAAATCGCGGAGGATGAACAAAGATGAAACAAAACACGAAATAAAGAAACAATTTTCTACACAAACACCATTTGTAATATTTTAATAATATTTTATTTAAATGCAACTTATTTTCTTTCTTTTTATGGTTACAGATAAATGCACTATTTAAAACCCCCCCAAATGCAACCTCCTGGACTTGTAGTTTGATAAGTCATGAGATTAAAATAAGAGAGTGTAGCTGGGTTCTTTGTGCGGACATGTATCGAGTAGGCTACTTCCATTATCAACAGAGAACAAATACAATCAGTCATACGTTATAATTGCAATACAAATTATTAATTTCAGGTAAATTATCATTAAATGTAGTCATGAACAGACTCAAAGAATGATTGATTAAATTATAATTTGTGTTGAATTTTGGTAGATAAACCAAAATGTAATATTATAGGTGTACATTTTTATGGATCTAAGTATGGCTTTTATTATTTATTGTTACAAATAAAATATTTCCCTCGTAGTAAGTAGCGGAAGGTTCCCAAACACGAATGTCGCTTGTATTTGTTGGTTTGTTGACACGTCAATGACGGAGTTATTTAGGAGGAAGAAGGAATTATAATAATTACATAACAAATAATAGAGGAACCCTAGCAATACAAGGCAGGCATTGGAATATCACAGAGAAAATATAACTAGAGCATTACACATGACAACAAACACGCGCACACGCACGGAGAAAGCACAGATGGCATTCCACTTGATATGTTCAAATTAGTCAAATCAGTCCAAGGACTGGAGGATGCTGATGCGTTTATTGAAAACTCCTCTTCACTCGGTTTAACATTTGTTATATTAAATTCAGTAAACCTTAATATCAGATAACTAAACCCACCATTTTCTTAGTTGTTTTTTTTAGAAAAATTTACTTTTAATTAGTGTTGCGTAAGGTGGGCTGTATGGGACACGAGGAAAAATATGTGTTTTTTGCAGTTTTTACATAAAAACTTTTTTTTGGTTAAAATAAATTCAATATTACTCCAGTAGAATACACAGAGATAATTTTATTAATATATTAATCCAAACAGTTGTTGAATATCTGTTGAGGGTGTCATGGGATTCAATGACAACTTTTTCTCTTAAAAAGTTTGTCATATGATGCTGCTATGCTCATGATGGATATTTGACAACTGTTGATATCACCATGTGAAGAAAATTAAACTCTTCATTTATACTGAAGCAATATTTTATTTATTTTAGCCAAAAAAGTTTTGCTATAAAAATTGCAAAAACACTGGCCTTCTTGTGTTTCATACATTCCCACCTTAACTATAAAACAAACAAATTAATCCCTGTCAAAATATTTCCAAACTAGATATAAAAATCATATTAGCTGTGTCTATGTATTAGTCAAGACATAGCATAAGACAACTTAAAACAAAGTGAGCGCACAGAATGCCACCTGCGCTCTCGAGTGCTCACACAAATGAGCCAATGTTTTATTAAATCTGTAGGTTTTTAGATTTGTTTGATATTTTCTTTAATTCAGTGTGGTTTAGAAGCACCTCAGAAGCATTTTATATTTTTTAATGTCCTATGAAATATATTTTTTTAATTGGTCCAACACTTTACATCAGTACTTTACAAAATAATGTTTTATAAATTATTTAACATTATAAGAAACAAGTTTAAAGTGGAAACAAGTTTTTTTATTTAAATGTGTTGTTTAGTTTAAAGATAACTTTTGCGTTTAGTTTTATCTCTCATATATTTAAAACAGTTTAACAAAACAGCTAACCTGTTACCTATATTTTGAAAATCTCTCTGGCCTGGTACTATTTTGATACAAAAAAGCATACCATCGCATTTTTGTCATATTTGTTTATTCTGTGCGATAATGGGGAATTAAAAGTCTATATAACAGACTACTTCCCATAATTTCTGTATGTCTTACTAAATAATACGGAATATGGATTATTCCTATATTTGTGTGTAATTTATTTTGTAAAATTCTCCCTTTTGACTTTTTCCTGTAGAATTTTTTCCCCCCTTCGGAGTTCCATGTAATTTTTGTGCGCACCATTCAATTATCTTTGTTGTTAATTAATCGTTCATTACACCTGCACTGTTATTTTGTAGAACTCTTGTTCAATCAATTACAAACTCGCATGCGTGGTCAACATGCTCGACACGTCATCATGGCTGCATTAGTTTGCGATGGGATCATATTATCAGCTGTTATCGCTCCTCTTAGAGTATTTGGTGGTGTATATACAGGAGTTTAAAATACATTGATCAGAAAAACATCTTACGGTTCTTAGTCACAAGACATAATCAATTTCTGCCATCAGGTAAATACTCGAAACTCCTCTCCGTGAGGCCAATGCGTGTTTTTTTGAAAAGTCTTGTGGGGACTTACACCTCAGGTCGGGTTGGGTAAAGGATTCTCCGTGCGAATATCAGACTTGAGCTTGACGAACTCCTTGGCGACCTCGTCGTTGGTCCGCTGGGAGAGGATGCGCAGAATAGTCCAACCCGTCTCGTCCATGCTGATCCTCTTGCCTAAAGAGAGCCAGCACGCGCACGAGCCTTGCTCGACGATGTCTTTGAGTTGCAACACCGCCACGCCCACCAGACGGTCGTCGCGAGCAAAGCAGTAGTCTTTGATGCAGATGTGAAGCTCGAAATAGTCCAACTGCTCCTCGTTGCCGATTATACTAAAACAACAATCGTATTGTTATATTTCTTTCCACCTTCTTTGTCTTGAACTGTTTTTGTACAGTGTTGGCTCAGTAGTGGATGAGTGGTGAAAGTCTGGTGCAATGTTTGAGAGGGAGATAGATTGAGAGAAGTTCCATTAAATAAAGAGAGAGGAAGAGAACATAGAATTTGCTCTATACAAAACGATAATCACCATGGAGCTGATAAAATATAGAACACTTAGAAGGAAGAAAAGTTAGAAAATAAATCAGGTAACAAAGGAAGGTAGAGAGATGTCGGATAAAATACAAAATATTAATATGGTTTATTTCTAAAAATAATTTGATTTCAATCATAATTAATATTTGTTGTTGTGCGATGGAGCTTTGCTTTGTTTATGGATTAATAAACTGTATGATTTAATAAATATGATGATTATTAATTGAACTCTAATTAAATTTACCTCTAGATTTCATTTAAAATTTAAATGTTTCGAGCTTTGATATTTTCATTCATGTTTTACTAATCTTACTTTGTTACTTTAGATATTACTTCTTTTATTTAAATCATATACTTTTCCAATGATTTAAGCTAATATATAATTATCAGTGTAATTACAATCACTTTTATATAATTTGTTCTAAATTGTGTTTTCTCTCCTCGTTTACTGACAAATTCTGAAAGCTGTTGTGGAATCGAAGGTTGAGAAATTATATTTTTGATCAAAATCGAGGTGAATGTTGCCTTTAATTTACCAGGGGAATTTACTTCATAAAAAAATATTACCCATGTTGATTTTTGGCGCAGTTAAATGTTTCACTATGAATCAAATTTAACAGCTTTAAAAAAAATGAAGCAATAAACTTTGCCAAAAAATATATGTGTAAAAAAAAGTAATTAATGTTTAGTACATATATTATTTCAGTCATTCATTAATATTGTTTCTAAATTGTCTTCACTCGGACATAAAAAAATTATTGTTCTTCTTGTGCACACGTTTTCTATCAAAGATAGTCCCTTGACATGTTTTGGTTATCCCGTTCTAGAGCCTTTGACGTACTTCACACACTTGAGTATTAATTAATTTAGCTAATTATGTTGACACATTGTTTGATTAGCAGTGATAAATTCAGGTTTATTAGATGGACTTAGTTCATTGTTACTCTTGTTGAAGCAGTAATTAATGTATTTAGTTCAACATCTGTTTAAGCTGTCTCCTTGAGGAATTAATCCACTCATTTAAATAAGTTGAGTTGGCCACAGAAAGTATTTATTTTTAATCAGCAACTTTATTGAAATTGCACACATGAAAAAGTGTTTTATGCCATGGACTAAATGGTGTACCTCGGTCAAAGTTGGCAATACTGTTTCGCAACACCGCTCAAACTAAAACATTTTCGTGTTTTTCCGAGACTGAAAGGAGTTGCGTGTACGTCAGGGTGGACGATTCAAGGGGAGGAGGGCTTGTGACCAAAACGTTTTGTAGGCTAGTTAGGGGGTGGATTCTCCGTGCGAATTTCCGACTTGAGCTTGACGAACTCCTTGGCGACCTCGTCGTTGGTCCGCTGGGAGAGGATGCGCAGAATAGTCCAACCTGTCTCGTCTATGCTGATTCTCTTGCCTAAAGAGAGCCAGCACGCGCATGAGCCTTGCTCGACGATGTCTTTGAGTTGCAACACCGCCACACCCACCAGACGCCCGTCCCGTAATAACCGAGAGTCTCTGACGCAGATGTGCAGCTCGTAACAATCCAGCGACTCCTTATTGCCGATTATACTAAAACACACATCGACCCTTGTTTTTATTTCGCACAATAATCAACCAGGGTTGGAAAGTTAAGGGCTCGTTTTTATTCCTGAAGTAAAATATAGTTTGGGAAACTTTTTAATCTGCGGGGTTTTCAAACATTATATCCTTGACATGTGTATGATTGTTACAAATGCTTTTATATGTTTAGGTGCTAATTAAATTCGATAGAGTTTTGATTCGTTAAGATAAAAAATTGGACAGTAAAATGTTTCTCGTAATTAAAAAAGTTTATTAAATGGTCAGCACGCAAAGATAGTATAAAATTTTAACTTAACCAGTTAAAAGATTGTTAATTGTGTAAATCTGTTGATCAATAACTTGGACGACGAGATAATATTGAACACAAGGAGTCCTCGCTAATTTCCAACCCTGTTATTTACACTTTACTCTCACTTGAGGTTATAAATGGCTGACATACCACACTAAATTTTTGATACTTGGTAGTGGATCGCTTAATGAATGCAAGATATAAAAATAGTGTGTTATGTCTTGTCCGGCTCGCAATTCAGTCTCTACTTGAAGCTCATGCAAACTAGAACTACTTTTTATGCTTTAAATTGGCAAAAATATCTCTTTGAGATGACTAACTAGTCACAGGAGGGGATCAACATACTTTTAGTGGCGTATTTAATACGTTGTAATCCGCTTCGGTGGTTGTGTGGTTTGAGGCGTCACTCTCACAATAGACTGGACTGTCGATCAGCATTCAAATCCTTGTAGGGTGTATTCATGGTGGTTTTCCACTCTCCTTCCACACAAATGTGGGTACATATTCTCTTAATTGAGCCTTCCTCATCCCTAACACATTAGTGTAACTAGTACACAAGTAGTGTGATGCGGTGCCAAAAAACAAACAACATTTAGAGTATTATGGTCAGAGTGTTTACATATTTTTGAAATCCTGATTCCTAACTATGATGACTAGCAAACTAGCTAAAACTTTTAATAAGAGTATTATATAAATGTTCCCAAATTTGAGGTACCTCTGTGTTAATGTTCACAAAAACTAACCTTACTTTGAATGATTACATCTATCTTGTGGCCTTATCGTCATTCCTCTGAGCTTTTCTAGTCCCTCCATAAGCACGAAGGAACTTAAACAAGTTGTTAGAGTAAGCTCGGGATCTACCTTGACACTGTGTTTCAACTGTAAGACTAACTTTGGGGCTGTTTCTGTTTCTTTATTAGAACAGTAAAACTAGCTGTTCCCAGTAGCACAGGGCTAAATGAGTATACTACTTTACATTTTTTATTATTCTTCTCACACTGATTTCTATTTTAACTCGTGCTCTTATTTTGAAAATTTCGCACACACACACACACACTGCCACACTTTGTTTATCCGACGTTTCTCTTTGCGTAGTTTCTTGTTCCATTTGTTGAATTGGAACTTCACACTATTTTACGTTGTTGGGGGGAAAGTCACATTCAAAGTCGACACGGATTAAACCGCAAGCTTTTATCAACGTGCATGTTATATTTTGTATAATATGATAGAATTTAAGGTGTCCATTGAATTTGATGTTAAGATGTTGAGGGAATAAAATAGATAACTCATAAAATACGCAAGCATGCTCATGCACACACAAACACAAATACACAAACCAGTCTCATGACTGTACTAAGAATGATTTAATAATTTATTGTGAAGCTACATTTAAAAAAAATCATATAGTAGCCTAAAACATTGAAAGAAGGGGACTTCTAACTTACCAGGAAAGTGCAGGTCAAATAATTGACATTAAAACACAACACACTCCAGGTCACATCAGGCCCGGTCTTGAGTTAACGTAGATCATGGCTAGAGGTCGATATGACACACCCATCACTGTCCTGTGTTTTAATTGTGAACGCTAAGGAAGTATCCTCCTTTCAATGTTTATTAAATACCTCTGTTTAGTGACTTATTTTCTTTTTTTAATTTACAGGTGAAGAAGTTTGACCAAAAAAATAAAGTAAAAATTTAATTTTTAGTTTTTCACATGGCTTACACTGAGCCGTTAACAATAACTATCTTTCTCACGCTTTGTAGAGAGATATTCAATTAGAATAATTTGAAAATATACATTTAATGACAATGTTTCCAATTCCTTTTATATTAGGTAAACAGCTCTGTAGTTTAAGTTCTACCAAACTTTGATGAATAAATGCAAACAAAAGAACGTGCAGAGGCAGTGCGTATTTTAAAATGAACATATAAACCTTAAAATTTCATGTTTTGACAAATAATTTGAGAAATAAACTAAGAACATTGTAAATTAATGTTAAATTAAGCTAATACATATTAGAGGTGTGAGAAGTTGAATTTATAAACTCGAGGCAGACATGAATCAAATATATGAAATATTTTTTGTTTTACGCTTGAAATCATATTATATTGTGATTTTTATATAACTTTGTCCTAAAATCAATATAAAAAGCACATCAATTGTTTATAACATTTGATTATAATTTGATAAATTCAGTTTTTATCACAACATGTAATTCAATTGCTCCAGATTTTTAGTAAGAACGTTAGTAATTGCTCGAACCCACTTCAACGGCCGCGTCGTCTAGCGCACTACTATTGCAATTAGCCAGACTGTTGATGAAGGGGGATAGAGGTTCAAATCTAGGTCAGGTGTACTGAGGTTGGTTTTTCACTCTCCCTCCATGAAAATGCGGGTACACTTCCTATTAATATAACCTTCCTAATCCCTCAAAACCATTAGAGTAATTAGTACATAAGCGTATAACACGAATGGACAGTAAGACATAAGCTAAAATAAAAAAATAAAAATAATGGCTCAGATTGGCAGTATAGTAAATGTAAATGAGTATTTTGGCCGTCAATATTTTATTGGCGAAGTTTTGTTATTGTCAAAACTTTTTTTTCTGAATGAAGTCAAAGCTAATATTTTTCCAACTCCAAGTTGAAGTTTCACATCCTCCAACTGTAGAGATGTTTTAATTATTTACTGACAATTATCAAATTATATATTAATGATTGCACTGTTGGGGTCTTTATACATATTCAGGTGTCTCTAGGTTAAGTCATTGTGAGGTCTGTTTGGTCCAGTTCCTTTGAGGGAGTCAAGGCTCGTATCATATTTATAGTTATACAGTAGAGCGTTGATTGACCTAATGCCAAGATCTGAAACTTAGATTAGTTTGACTGCTATTTAATATTTAGTAGGTCTATGTTAGGTATTTATAGATGTACACTACTTTAGGGAGAACCTGTAAAACTCTGGTGGGAACTTAACAAACAATAATTAAAAGGTGACCTGGCGGTCTAGGTGTAAGGTGTCAGACCTCTGTGCTGAGGGTCCGGAGTTCAATCCTCGGTCCCGGCACAGATTTATCTGATTGCCAAACCCTTCCTTCACCTCTGACAAGACGTGTATTAATCACAACTTGTGACTGTGTGGAATGCCAGGTCCTCCACCGTGGTTCGGATCCCACGTTAAACTGTAGGTCCTCCATTTCATCTCACAATCACCCTACCATTACACATTAGCGTAAGTGCGTATAACCCGAACAGGTAGTAAGATGCGGTGATAATAACAATAACAACAACAATAATAATAATAATAATAATAAATCAGTTAATCTAAATCATCATCAACTGTTTCCAGCCTGTGGCCGGGTCAGTTTAGTGAAATGCCTCCATCTTTCTATGTCCTCACACTTGCTGTTATCTGCTCCTCCCATCTCTTCCTTGTTTTCTCTCCTGGTATTTTCCTTATACCCTTCATCTCTATCACTCTCTAAATGCTAGTTTAAAAACCCCAGTAATCTCTCGCCTGAACACTAAATGAGAATTGCCAGTTTCTGAATGTTAACAAAATACACGGCCAAGGTATGTGTTAGTTGTTTATTCACACTGGGACACGCAGTACATAACACATTTAGTACTGGGAGAAAAACTCATAAAAATGTTGATGTGTGGATGTTGTTAGCAATTAGGAAAATGTAATAAATGGAAGAATTTTCATTCATTAAAATAAACCGGACAAATAATAATAATAAATCAGGGAAAATTGAAAAAATGTGGTCTGGAAAAGCTGGACAAATTTTACAATAATCTTTTATCCACCCTGAGAAACATTGATTTTTGGCCTTAATATCTTTCATGATAGTAGGGGAATGAAAAGGATGATAAACTCTTCAAAATAGTTTCTCAAAGGTTCATGACATTTGCTGGGATAAAGCCATTAGTTTCCATCTTGCCTCTAAAACTTATCTGGAAGAGGCGTCTAAATATATATTGTTTGTTAACTTTTTGCCAACATAAAAAAAATTGACCTAAATTCTGCTCCGTAGTAAAACTTTTTAATGCCGACAAACTGTCCAGCGTTACTAATAGTTAACAAACAGCCAGAATCTACACAGAAAATCTAGTTTTGGCCAGCGTAAATGCAAAAAAAAGCACTAAATTATATTACCTCAAAATGCATCAAATTATCAACTTAAAAAAAAACCCAAACAAATATGTACTTTTGAAAATGCACACTTCATTAAAATAAATTAATACTTTTGCTATTTTCTTGTGATTATTTATATATGTGATTGAGAAACTAAAAAAAAAAGCTTGTTGAATTTGTAATGTGATGCGTTAATTTAAGTGACATTCTCACTTAAAAAGAGGATGTCAGTGAATTAAAGTTGCTGATCATGTCATAGCTTGATTTTTTATACATTTAAAAATTAGTGATAACAAATTTACAAAATATGTTTTTCAAGACTTGATTTTTAATTTGCATCTTTAGATGAACATTTATTTATAGAGAATCATAAGTATGATTGTAATCCATTTGATTGTTTTTTAAAATCAAGTGCTACACAACATATTTTGTTTGAAACCATTTATGACCTTGAGATTCTCTTATCAAGTGATATTTTGAGATACTTACAAATGAAAGGTCTCGTTATATTTAGGAGACCAGTTGTTCGACTTGGACTTGGTGGCGTGCTTACGCTTCTTGTCGGCCAGGTGTGGGCCAATCAGATTCACTTCCACAAATGGCCGGAACATTCCAGACACAGTGATCCACTTTAGGTCATTAGCCGCAACCACTGGAAGTACAAAAATTAATGAAATTTGCATTAACAGCGAAGCTGCTTGTTGATAACATTTAGAGTCACTTTTATTTATTGAATGATTCATCTGTTAGCACATTTTAACTGTGCAGAGAATTCTATACTACCTGGTTCAGTGGCCTCATGGTCTAAGGCGTCACTTGTGTTAAATTAGATTACCAATGACAGGAAGATCGGAGTTAGAATCCAGCTTGGATGTTGTAGCCTACTTAGGTTTTTTTTAAAAAAATTCCAGCCTTCCTCCACACAAATGTGGGTGCACTTCCTCTAGATTCAACTTTCCTCATACCTAACGTGTAAGTAGTATATAGGTGTATAACCTGAACAGGTAGTAAGACACGGTGCTTAAAAATGGGAATTTTATTTGTGATGGGAAAGAGTTTTTTCTTCTTCTGAAATTACCAGTTCATAGTTCTAAAATATAAATAAAAAAATAGTCTTTTGAACAATATTTGCATTCTTGAATAAAAATACTAATATGGTTGCTATAACAATGAAAATGACGTCGCAAGTTTCCGACAGTCCTTTTCTCACAAAACATAAAGAAATAGGAACTGCCGGAGCAGTGTTCATCAAACTGAGGTACATGTACCCTCGGGGGTACACAAAGAAACAACATTTGCTGATGACATGAACAGATTATACTCTCCCCTCCTCTGTCACATATATAACAACCTTTTATACCTGACATGATAGCAGGTATTTACTGCCTTTTTCTGTATTAAAAACTGGAAGCAAGGGGTATACAGCTAACAAGAGTACCATATATCTCAATTAATATATTTAATTGTTTAATTTTTGGGAAAGACCTCGAGTTAATTCCTCAAATCCAGTTCTCATGTCTGTTAATTCATCACTGTGGAACATGAAAACCCACTTTCAATAGTGATATATTTTCGGCCGCTCTGGGACTCAAACCCTGGACCCTTAGTATACTAGGCAAACACACTACCGACCGAGCTAAGGTGTCAAATTGAAAATCTGGGCTACTTCACTTCTTTGAGCTGAAACAACCACAAAAACTCACCCCCCTCCCATACTGAGTGTCAAATATCCTCCCTTCGTACCTTTGACGGTGACCTTGTGCTCTCCCGTGCCGGGGTGTGTGAACAGATCTACCTGGATAGACACCTCTCCCACGCTACCTTCGTCCAGACTCAGCGTGTCTGAAACAGTCACAACAAGTAGTAACAGTCTTTTAATAAGGTAAGCAACTTTTGACAAAACTGTACTTTCCCCTGCCCCTCACAAACCATACGCACAATACTGCCACTGACGGAAAGATCGAGGTTTGAACCTCAGTCAGGTGTATAAAGGATGGTTTTTCCTTAATGGTTTGCCACACTTTCTCTCCAGCTCAAATACAGGTTTAAATTCTTTCTAGAAATTTATTTCATTCATCTCTATTTAATTAGTGTAATTAAAATGTATGCGTGTAACCCAAACCGACATTCGGCAAATGTTCTTTGGGTTTAAAAGGCAAGTTTGCTAATTTGTGTAAATAAACAACAACAACAACAACAACAACAACAACTAGTACAGTCTTGTCAAGCCAGGTGTTCCCTGGCAACAATTCACGAGGCACCACTGACTATGACATGTATTATGAATGTTTTCAACTAGTCTTTTATGGTAGGTACAGGTTCATGCGGGCCAGTATTCCTTAATTCTAAAGCTCTAAATGGTGTGTTTGAGTGAATTATTTTAGTTGGAAGGCTATCATGACTAATACACAATATGATTATCTATTGATACCACTAAGTTAGTTCCTTTTTGATTAAAATATAAAATGTAAATGTAGAAATAAAGCAGAGCCGCTGAAAATCAAAATTGGAAACCAGGAGTTGGAAAGCTTTGAGCAGTTCAAGTACCTGGGAGGTCTCCTGACAAAGGATGCCTACTGCACCAAGGACATTAGGGTGAGGATCGCCAGGACCAAGGAAGCTGACCAGTAAGTTGAGTTTGGAACTGAAGAAATGTTACATTTGGAGCAGAAACTGGGATTCTCAGGAAGATGGAAAATAAATAATTGGAGATATTTGAAATGTGGTGGAGAAGACTTGAGAAGATCAGGTGGACAGACAAATTAACAAATCCTAAGAAGAGTGGGTGAGAAGAGAACCATTTTGGATGTGATTCTTCGGTGCAAAGGAAACTGGATCGAACACATCCTTAAGAGGAACTATCTTCCGTACGACGTCATAGAAGGAAAGGTTGAGGGAAAGAGGAGCTTAGGAAGGAGGGAGGAGCAAATATTGGATGACCTGAAGGAAAGATGACAATTCTGGGAATTGAAGGAGGAGGAGGAGGCAGAGGACAGGGTGCATTGGTGGTTTAAGTTCTTCAAGGTGCACATAACTTACTGATTTATAATTTTCAGCCCTCTGCCTGCGGGGTATATATATATATATATATTTTATTAGGTAAAGATTGCAACATAGATATGTCATGCTCATGCAGGGGCAATAACTTGTATTTATTACATGATATGTCATGCTCACGCAGGGGCCCTAACTAGTATTTATTACATGATATGTCATGCTCACGCAGGGGCCCTAACTAGTATTTATTACA
>CABFWO010000930.1:52024-82303 GCA_902155825.1 Timema genevievae | reverse complement strand
GGGGGGGGGGGGGGGGGGGGGGGGGGAGGGGGGGGGGGGGGGGGGGGGGGGGGGGGGGGGGGGGGGGGGGGGGGGGGGGGGGGGAATCTGACAGAGCAGATGAAGATTTGCTCACTACAACAGTAATGTAACATTTCAAATAATAGGACAGCTAGAAAAGTTACTAGATCTACTTTCATGTGTTCATACGTCAAGTCATGTGATCTGCTACTGTCATTTTAGATAGATATTATCATTACTGTTGTTTCCAAAACAATATGTTTGTATATATTCTACTTTATGTGTGTCATTGCTCTGTTGATAATAACATGACTAAAACTAAATATATAATTAAATAATGGATACAGAAACTCGCTAAAATATCTCACTTCATGATACAAAATAGTTCTTGATACCTATACCAGAGTGGCCACAAAATCTCAAAAATAAAATTACCCAACAGTTCACTAATTCATAAATCCAAATTTACCTGGCTAAATTCCATATGGGTGCTTTTAAGATGTTCCCAATTCTTCTCCTCTTACTTGCACAGTTCTTATCTGCTCCTCCCATCTCTATACTATCTCATGTAACCCCACTATTTCCCATTTAACTTCATTCCTGATCTTGTTGGCTTACATGCTGCTCACAGGCTCCAGGTAATTGCTTTAAATGGTTAAATATAATTCTACGCTTCATGTCGAGACTCGGTTAACCACATACTCTTGTTAAATACCAAAGTTAGCCATGCTCAAACTAGTTTTTATAGTGATTAGCAAAGATTTGCAATATTTTGTGAAGAATATCTCCTATGGAGAACACAATAAATTATAAAAAACAATCTTCATAGCAATTGTTTGTAACCATACTAAAATATTTTACAAAACAATATTAATAATGCACATATAGTACTTACACATCATTGGTAGGATATTACATGCAACATTTAGTGGAGTAAGCAGCTAACTAGGTTAATTAAATGTTGCACAACAAATAATAATATTAAGGTGAAAACAAATCTGATGACTTAAATTCAATTTTTTTTTAATTTAAAATGTTGAAATTTGTTAAAAAGAAATTACAAACTATTTTATTTAACTTTTTATCAAAACTGTTAACTTTATCTGTTTTAAGATTCTTCCGAAAAAAATCAAGAGTTAATACATATTTTGTATTTTACATTAAAAGTATTTTAAAATCATATAGATTTAGAAACAAAATTGGATTTTTTTTTTAAACTGTGTAGATTATACATGTAGGTTAAACATAAAACTAATCAACTGTATGTTTATAAAGTCTCAGAAATCTTAAAAATTGTGAACTTTAGTCTAATTTATGAGCTAAAATAAGCTTTATATAAACACAACATACATGTTTATGCTTTAAATTTAGATTCTACGACAACATTTTCTACTTGAATTTATAAAAACAATTACATTGCTTTTCTATTACTTAATTATTATTGTATGTTTCCTGAAATAACATTTAGTTTCTGATAACAGAACAGTTTGAATAATTTGAAAGAACCCAATATTTACAGACTAGTTTAGACACATGTTATAACTATCTAGTTCCTTCATTGCATTTTATTAAAATAATCATGACATGTTAGAAACGGATGCACTAAACGCTCACATACTCTTTCCTTCAAACTGTAAATGTGTAATTCATATCAGCAGTCGCTCAGGTATTGGGGTTCAAATCTCATTCAGGTCTCCTGAAGAGGTTTTTTCCCCTTTATGGTGTCCCACCCTCTCCACACAAATACGGGTACATTTCCTCTAGAATTGAACCTTTCTCACTTCTACTCCATTAGCGTAATTGAAGTCCAAGACGGAACTAAGGTGCAATGAAAAAAAAAAGAAGTTAAGTTTGGTTGTGAATTATGTTAAACGATGTTATTTATTTTATTAGAAAGTACACATGCCCATTAAAATAATAATTTGCAAGATAGGGGGTTGATTTGACTATATAAATGTTAATTTAATAACCTAAGCACAATTATTGTGGAGTAAAATTTTGCGTGTTTTCATTTTTAAACACAGAATGAGTCAAAAGTTTATGCCATGACTTGGAGGTGTGTATTACCACAGTCATGAGTTGCGTCTACTGAGGATAGTTCTCCACCCACCCTCTGTATATTCACCTCTCTAACATTGGCACAATTCATTCACTCCAAACTGGTAGTGAGAGGCGATAAAAAACAAAAATAAAATAAACATCTCCTAATGTATTTCGGAAGGTGATGAAAACCAGTTTGAACAATTTAACTGTCCACAAAAATATTTTAATGTGTTACATACATTTTTCATGTCCCAGTAGCTAAGCCCTTAATATGTACATACACACATTTTGATAGAGCGCGATAATATCCTACTAAAGTTTACACATAAACTCCTGACTCAAGACTGTATAGTTATGTTCGTTTTAAACCAGGGCCAAGCCTTCGACTCCCGACTCCTTAAACAATGACTATATTATATTTATTAGTAATAACAAATTGACTGCAGCAAAATGCTCCAATACAGATTACTTCATGGAAAGCTTCTTTGATAGTGTGAATGTATATTTAAATAAATTTGTCGGTACTAATTACAAATATTGGTCTTAAATAATAAATAAAAATATAAAATTCAAATGATATATTTAACATATATTTTTATAATATTTTAAGTTTTTATTTTCAAGCCAGAGTCGGTAGATTTTTACAGACTCCGACTTCACCCATAATTGCTTCTGACTCAGACTCTGCAGCCTGGTTTTAATTACTAATTTATTTTCATTTAGCTACTACAAACATGTTAAATGGAATATGAGCATTCAAAACAAGTGTTCAGTGAATAATTATGTAAACAAACCTTGCTGAGCTTTGTCTACAACTATAAATGCATAATATTGCTGCACATGTCAACTAAGTGTGTGAATATTGTGTGGCATTCATGACGATGCAACTATGGATTGTTAGTATTCGACGGTCGAGTTCTACACATGTGTCGCTAAAAGGGACGCGTGTTACCTTGGCGGGATTCTCTGCGTTTCTTCGCTTTCAAGGGCTCCTCTAGCCCTTCCATACCTTCCTCTTCGTCACGCTCGACGGAAATCGAGCGCTGTCTTAAGTTCGCTTTGTCGTTAAGCGGAACTTTTTTTTTTTTAGGTATATATTCAAACATGTAGCAACGGGAAGGGAGATTAAAAAACAGACAGAGAGAGAAAGAAAGAAATGATAGGTAATCTCACAAAAAAACAACAACACATATTGAAATACAAAAGAGAATATTTCAAGGTACCAACACAACAATAACAAACACACATACAGGGATTAGGTCTCAAGTTTTGCCAACTTGCAATTCCAAACATTGAAATACATCATGCCTTTGTGGAGAATATGTACATATCATTGTAATAAATTAAACTCTTTAATATCATATGGAATTTTTTTAAATTGGGTAAATTAGCTATTTTTATGTGTACAGATTTAAGTTTCCTAATTTTTAACTTTAAAACAATGCGGGGCTAGCTATTATTATTACTATTAATAATAATAATTTTGACAAAGATGTGTACACCTGACCACATCTCAACTGTTTTAATCTTAAGAGTAAATCACTTTTAGTGCGAAGGTTTAAATATTATTTTAAAAGAAACAAAACATAATTAATTAATATCTATAAAATTTTAAATAAGTAATTGACCTATATTTTGATTTAAAATAGAGTTAGTTTAGAATTTAAGAAAATAATTATTACAAGTTGATACAAAAAGTAGCAAGGAAAGAACGCGACATGATTTATTTCAAAAATTAAATTAGTGACTTAATTTCAAGATTTTTTAAAAATAAATTAAAAAGCAGAAGCATTTTCATAGTTTGACAAGAAACACACACATACACAAAGATTGCACTATTTTTATTTTATATGTTTGTTGAACTAATTTAAAAGTGGCTTCGTGACAATTGCTAAGAATCTATTGGACACATTTAAAAAACCACTACGATGCTATACAAGTCTAAAATATTTTTAAATTGAGGAGTTCACAGATACTCAATGCAGTGGGGTTCCTATCATATAATATATTTTATCTAAAACTTGTATTTAAATGTGGCTCACTATCATCAAAATGTTCCAGTGGAAGTAAAGACTAAGCACATATCACCCATAACTCAATGCAGGGGTGTACAAAGATTCACTTGGACAGTAAGGTGTCACTCATGCAATAGACTGGACTGCCGATCACAGAGAGATCAGAGTGTGAATCTTGGTTGAGTGTATTGAAAGGGGTTTTCCATAAAATGGTTTTCCACGCAAATACAGATACAATTCCTATAAATTCAACCTTACTCATCCTTAACCCGTTAGCATAATTAGTACATAGGCCTATTAAGATGTGATGCTTATTTTTATATAATATGTATATATTTGATTCAAATCAAAGTTAACTTTCCACACCTCTACATTAGCCACTGTCACTAAAATGTACAAAACTAGAGTAAAACAATATTCATCTAAAACTTTTACTTTGATATCGATGAGCCAGAATAAAACACACATATCATTATTTATCTAGAACCTTCCTTCCTCCTGTCAAGTACCTGACAATCAACCTCCCTTCCTCCTGTCAAGTACCTGACAATCAACCTCCCTTCCTTCTGACAATCAACCTCCCTTCCTCCTGGCGAGTTGCAGAAAGCACCGCACCCCAGACGAAGCAGAAGTAACACTCACCCTCATTGGCTTGCGACGTGACAAACGTCTTGATGAGCGTGTCTGTGGTCTGTGTGTACAGAGACAGGGCATATCTGAGCGACTGAAGCTCTGAGCTCTTCTCGAGGAAGGTCTTCTTCAGACCGTTCCCTCCAGCGTGGAAATACTGCTTGATGGTATCTAGCGCTACATCCAGCACCGCGCACTGCTTAGGAGACAGGTTCTTCTCCACCTCCTTGGAGATGTCCTGGAGTACAAACACTTTAAATAAATATTGATGCTCTGTACAATCCCTGACAGTTAGTCTACAAGTGTTGCTATGTTGGGTAGGAAAATACTCCCTGACATGGCACGAAAAAAAAGCTTATAAAAGTCCATTACACTACACACAAATCTGAGTTAACTTAACTGTCATCAACAATTATTAAAACTAAGTGATATATCTCGTACTCCATGAAATCCCTGATGTAGCCCCCCGGGGTTATGGGGTACACATTCTACAGCTTGAGAAACACTGTTTCCAGCCCTACTTGGGATCAAACTAGATCCCTTGTTGTCCATGAAGACTCACCATGACGCCTGTAATGGCGCTCTTGACATCCTGCTTGCCTACCATGTGGTTCTTGAACAGTCGAGACATGTCCTCTATCTTGGCGTTAGCAGCCAGGTTTTTGGCGTTGTCTGTCAAGTTCTTTAGTATCATCTGGAACAAGGAACAGTATCTGGTTGTTAGACTCTGACGGGGAAACAGTGGAACATGAACTAAATATACACCGTGGTCAGAAATTAAAGTTAATATTAATTGCTCTATCTGTGGTCATATGGCTTAAGGCATCAATATTGACTGGATTTCTAATGACAGAGAGATTGGGATTCAAATTCTGGCCAATTGTATTTAGCTGCTCCCTTCACACAAATACTAATACATTACTGCGGATAACCCGGGACTTTGCTCCAAGCTTGTAGGGAAAAGTTTATTTTAATGTGTTAGAATGAAGTTTGTTCAGTTTCCCGGGACTTACACTCTTGTCCGTCATGGGCGGCAGAACCACGGTTTTCTCCAGTATCCTCATCACAATCTTCCAAAGTTCCTTGAGCAATCTTTTCAGAACAGTCTTCTCGCAGGACTGCGCATACAGGGACAGCGAACCTGCGGAACACAATCTTACGATCAACACCTTCACCAGTACGCTTACCTGTAAGTGACGTGGGTTCTAGGAAACAAATTTACGAGACCAGTGGACAATTTTAACTATAGTTGAGCTTATTATTTTCGAGAAATACAAAAATGTTCCCATCATTTTGTGAAGTAACATTTACATCTGTCCTTAGTGCAACGCCAGTGCTTAGTACACCAACTCTGATAACTCTCTTAACAGGACCAAATTCGTTTACTTGAGGTAGAGACATTCTGTCAAGTGCATAATTACGCTTTGACCCTTCTCCAGATACACAAAGTTTGTCCAGTGTACAGCAATGTCTCACCGTCCAGCAAGTCCATGAGCGGCCGAAGCACCTCGTCAGCCTCCGCGGCCACAGCATTCCTCTGGGACGGTTGATTCAAGGTCACCTGCCCTCCACCCTTGATGGACAGCAGAAGGTCGCCCAGCTCTCGCACACTCACTGTGATCCTCGGTTCCAGGCTGACAACACGACAATACATCATTCTTTACTCTCAACATGGTAAAGAGATGGGAGGAGCGGATAGCAGCAAGTGTGCAAGTGAGGGGGGAAGGAAAGAGGAAGTTGAAAGCATTTTACTAAAATGATTCGGCCACAGGCTGGAAATAGTTCCTGACGATGATGATGAATTTTAGAAGCCATTTTAATATGTAGAACAATTTACCTTTTTAATATAAAGTCATAAGCTTGTTCTCAAAATTTAACCCATGCATTCAGCACTTCTTATATATTATAGCTTTGAGCTTTTATTTAAATAATTGACGCTCTTGTGAGGGGGTATATACCCTATTTGACACCCTTCTTCCCTGGGTGCACCCCTGGACCACTATGGTCAAGCAGTACAAGACATTCTGGTCTGACCTGGTGGCAAACAGCATGGCGAGATCGTCGAGTGCTGAGTTGAGGTTCTGTTGAAGCTCCTTCAGGATGTTTGCTGCGTCTTCTTCTAACTTTTCACCTCCCATCGACTCGAACATCTTCTCTAGTTGGACCCTGAGCTGCTGGATGTTGTTCATAAGGATGCATGCCTGACAACACCAAGGGCACACAGCTATATCACTTGGCTCTCTCTCTCTCTTATTTTAACCATTTAAAACTGTGTTACCGGAACTAACGTGGAAAGCATGAGTATCAAAACAACTCCACACAGGAAATTACACTTTCCGATATAAAGAATGACTTGGAAGTTCTTGTTGAAAAAATATGAAAGTGATGGGAAGAGAGAAGTATATTTGTTTCTTACAAGTCCTAATCTAACATTTCTTTCAGGTTGACTTCCTTCACTATCACTATCACATCACATCACATTGTTTACAATGCAATCACAATCTACCATCCCATCGCACTCTCAGTATAGTATATATATAAAGAAAGATAAGGTGTGTGTGTGTGTATGTATATCTCTTTAACCTCTCTTTCTCTTGATCTGTCATCATGCACATCTACCTGTCTCTCTTCCTACCTTGTATCTTTCTCTAGAATTCTACCTTTCACTTAGTGATCATTTCTTTGTATTCCTTTCTACCTTTCTTCAAACATTTTGACCTTGACAATGTTACCATAGCAACAGGAGACTACCCCCCTGCTACTACTCACTATTCTCTCCTCCTTGAGGTGGCTGGGAAACTCCTTCTTGACAATGTCTGCGTACGCTACCAGCACCTTGAGGATGGTCTTGGCGAACCTCTTCATGTAGCGCTTCCAGATCTCCGGGTCGGGGCACTCGAGCTTGGAGACGACGTCGAAACACTGTGTCAGTTGCGTGAACACGTCCACCACCGAGTTGGAGAAGAGCGAGTGCTCGCTGCTGCGCTGGAACTGGGGACCAACAAGACCTCAGGCTCATGATGATGAGTCCTACCTAGCCTTTGTTGCGTCCAGTAAACCACGGTTCCCTGGGGACCAACAGGCTCATGATGATGAGTCCTACCTAGCCTTTGTTGCGTCCAGTAAACCACGGTTCCACTTACCCCATCTTTCTTATCCCTATTGAAGGCTCCGTGTAGATATTCCAGAGAAACATCGTCATTCTCGTTGAGCCACTGCATCACAAACGGCTCAAACCACCTGAAAAACAGAGAATACGCTCTTTTATATCAACTTAACCTTGATATAGGCACACAAGTACATCGAGTAAGGACCAAACATAACTGGATTATTTCCCCTGTGATGGCACCTGGACCACCTGATGGCTCTAAAGTGGCTCTCTCTCTATCACCATCCTATCCAATTAACAGTGCATTCTGACATTGCTTTTCAAACTGGTTAATTAGACTTAAAGGAGTGTTTTAATCAAATTAACACCCTTCATAAGTAAAAAAAAATCAACTTTAAAAGCCACTTATATGACTGAAGGATTTTAATTAATTAATTAAAAAAATTACTCTTTTGGGGTACTTGAAGTGAATGTTTACTATCAAGGAGGTAAATGACCATAAAAAGTTTTGAAAATCCCTATTTCAGGGTGCCATGGGGACACAGTTGTAGCCGGGACTTACGCGGGGTACTCGGGCACAGCTCCCTTGTAGGGTGGCACATCCTTGACGTAGTTGGTGTGCAGCCACTTGACCTTGAAGTGCAGGTTCATGTAAGCGGAGGACTTGCACAGCCTGTGTTGTTCATGCTCCTCCAAGGCGTACTTCATGTCCACCGCGAACAGACTCCACATGGTGGCCGCTGACAGCTGACAACATCAACATCAACATTGTTATAACAGACTCCATATGGTTTCCTCTCACAGCTGATATATGAATGTAGTTATACCCTCATATTGTTACTGTAACATGACTGTACCACCGATGTAAATAGGGCCTTAGTCTTGAAATACACAACACACTGGGCTTTCTCCACCTATAGTACGAACTTTAAATTCTAATTTCTTTGCGAGAGTGACACCACAGACCATTCGACCACCGACGCAGGTTATATATTATTCTTAACTTAATATTTTCAAAGCAATTAAAGTGTAATGGATACTTGGATACTTCAATACTTTTTCAATTTTTACTTAAAAAAACTTTTTTTGCAAAAAAAAAAATATATTGCTTTGATAGACATGTTAAGTATAATTTTCTCCATATAGTAATATCATGAGGTGCTGACACTTTTCAAACGAAGAGGAAAAGTCCTGTCTGACTTGAATCCCCCCACCCCTCACCTGTCCAATGTTGAGCTCCTGAGGAAACTGGTTGAGAACAGGAGCGTAACTGACTCTGTCCTCTTCTATCACAGACACAATGAGAGCTATCAGCTTGTGCCAGAAGTCCAGACTGTCCAGCCTCGGGCCGTGGTCCTCTTGTTCTCGCTTCGCTTCGTTCGGGTCCCCCTGACAGGACAAACCTCAACTTGAGTTGGAGTAGGATAGAGGATATATACCTGCATTTCCATGGAAGGAAATTGAGAAACAGTTTTTTAAAAATCCTCGACACACCTGACTGGAATTATAACCCTGTTCTCCCCATAGCTGGTAATCCAGTTGAACATGATAGGACTGATAGATTTGGAATAAATAATTGTCGGGGGATTAATTTAACTGCACTTATTCTTACAGCAACTCTTGGTACAGTTAAAAAAATTGACAGGAAAAAAAGTTTTGTTAAAAAAATTATCAAATTAATGAAACTTTTTTAGATATATATTTAAAAAAATAATTGTGATGGCCACTTTTAAAAAAATCATAAAATTTAAACTCTTGTTATCAGTAAAATAAACTTAATTTTTTTATGACAGAAACACAAAAATAAATTTTTATTCTTCATGTAAAACACTCCCTAGATACTAATTTTAAACAATATTGTTTTAACAATTTAAAAAATATTATTATTTTTATTATTAGCACTGCATCTTACTACCTGTTCGGGTTCTACGCACTTACGTTAATGTGCAATGGTAGGGTGATTGTGAGATGAAATGGAGGACCTACAGTTTAACGTGGCATCCGAACCACGGTGGAGGCCTGGCATTCACGTCTTGTCAGAGGTGAAGGAAGGGTTTGGCAATCAGATAAATCTGTGCCGGGACCGAGGATTGAACCCTGGACCCTCAGCACAAAAGTCTGACACCTTACCCCTAGACCACCAGGTCACCTTTTGAATATTAAATATTTTCAAAAATTTATCTGTGAGTTAACTATATTTAAATAAATTTTTCACTAAAAATTGAGTACACAGTATTATTTACAATGAAAAAATTCTTTAGATACTAATTTTAACAAATTTTATAAATAGTTTTAGATTTTTTTGAATTTAAAAGATTGAATTTTGAATCTTTTAATTTTGATTTTTTCTTATTTTTTAAATTTTTTAAAAATTCTTTGAATTTTTTAGTTAAGAGTTTTTTAAATTAAAAAATTGTTTTTTTTTAAATTTTGAAAAAAAACATTTTTTTAATTTTGAAAATTAATTTGTGAGTAAACTACCAGCCTGAATTGTAAGACCGATTGTTCTGAGTGCGGGGGAAAATAAAAACGTCAAGATCCATCCAAATCTTTAAAATGAACAATTTCATGATTCAATACTTGCTCTATATGAGGAGGAAGTAAACAAAACCGTCATATATCGTCCCGTTGACTCTTACAGTAATGTTAACAACTGACCTGGAACTCCCTGCTGTAAAGCTCATAGCAGTTCTCAAACAGGAACTGGTAGGTGGACCGAAGACACGCCTTCACGCAGTCTTTAACAACCGTACTCGCTCGAGGTGGGCTCGACAGTTCTTGTACCTGTGGCATGGGGATATGTTGGACTACAATATAGTGACAACATTGCACAGTTGTTCTGTGGAAGGCATTGAAACAAACAACATGGCTTTTACAACGGGAAGAACAACTCAGTTCATGCTTTACACTGCTGCCACTGGACAAGGACGGTCTCTTGGAGAAAATCAACGGTTACCGCTCAATGTCTCAACCTTAGCTAAGCCTGTAGTATTCTGAGTCTTGCTTTACAAACACTTGGAACGTAAGAAAGAGCAGCTTACCTTCATCCTGAAGAAGGTGATGCTAGTAAGGAGGTCGACGGTGGACTTGAGGTCCATCAGCTTCTCCTGGCTGGAGGCGGGGAAGTTGTTGCGATACATGGACAGGTCGATACGCAGAGAGTTGTGAAGTTGGTCCAGCAGCTTCACAAACTTCTCTTTCTGCGAAAATACAACAACATTTGTGATTGATCATAATCTTTGAAAAAATTACTAACTGTCCGGGTTATTTGCATGTTTACTTAAATGGGGTAAGGATGAAGATGGTAGAATTGAGAGAAAGTGTACCCTCATTTTCATGGAAGGAGAGTGGGAAATAATTTGAGGAAATCACTCTTGATACACCTGAATGGGACTTGAACCCCCAATCTCCCTGTAACGGGCAAGAGTGACCCCTCAGACTATGTAACCACCAAAGCGGGTGAGATAACACAAGGTTACTGAGCTGAGCTATATACGAGGTTAAGGTGGGATGGATGTAGGGAACACGAGGAAAGGCCAGTGTTTTCGCAGTTTTTATAGAAAAACTTTATTTTTGGTCAAAATAAATCAAATATTGCTTCATTAGAAACATGGTGTTATCAACAGTTGTTGAATATCTGTCAACGGTGTCCTGGAATTTAATGAACACATTTTCTCTTAGTTTAAAAATTTTGTCAGGTAATGCCGCTATGATCATGACAGATATCCAACAACTGTTGATATCAGCGAAGAAAGAAAATTAAAATCTATGTTTGTATAGAAGCAATAGTTGTGTCACATTCCCACCTTAAGGCGGCGGGGTATTTCCTGACTACATACTCACACCAAAGTTGGAGGCAGCGAAGCGATCACTAGCGGAGACAGCTGACGATGCTGTGGTGTGCGCGTAGTAAGCGTTGATGTTGGCCAGAAGAGTACTCATGACGGCCGGTACCCCCGGGCACAGGTACTTGGTGGAGAGGCAGTGGAAGTGACTGTACCAAGAGAATGTCCACATCTCAATACAATCTGAATATTTAGCTCATTCCATGGGGGGAGTACTTGATATATTGTGTCTTAAACTGGGTGAAAAATGGTTATTATTTATGAATATAACATACTATTGTCAAACCCAAGGAGATATTTCAACTTGAAATACAAAGATATATATCAAGACTTGACAATAAAAACGTGACATAATTTCTTTTATTGAAGGGAGTGGAGGGTCTACTCTGCACAGAACTACTATTCTAAATAGCACAGGATCAGTGTTGTGCTGCCAGGTTAAGTGAATTGTATCGACTCACGTCATGGCCTGGTAGATGGACTCGATGCCGTATCTCATGGCGAACTCGTCAACTATCTCCTCCGGGGCCTCGTCAAAGTACACTTTCCAGGCGTCGTCACCCTTGGTCTGTGGCAGGCTGACGATACCTCCGTTGTCCTCGCACAGCGAGTGGAACAGGTTCTCGTGGAGACAGGTGTACTGGACGTGGTAGGGGGCCACCTTGAGGGGAACACATGACACTCACTAGTACCGATCAACATCACAACCAGACTCCAGACCACGAGTTTATCACTTAACTGAATGTATGAGGTTCATCGTATTTTCCAAGATTTATATTATAATTAGAGATTCGATATTCCTTAGTAAAATGGAGAGTTAGATTAGTAAAATAGTGGATTTTAATCAACTCTAATTTTAATGAATACATTCTAATTGGTTTCTGATCATCAAGTGTTTGACATAACTTTATCTGAAAATCAAAATTCAAGTTTTACCCTGGATGTATAGTTTAACTCTCTGTGGAGCCTCATGAGGCTGTTGCCGCCAGGGGTAGCTTTGCGTGACACCCACCCCTCTCTCATCCTATGCACTTACCTTCTCCTCTCCCTTGATCTCGACGCTGATGTGCAGACGAATAGCTCCAGACACAGCGGATTTATCTGTCCTTTTCTCCAGATTGTACCACACATCCATCTCCCCCGACAAGGTGCGAACCTAGGACAGCAACAAACACGACCGTCGTTGTTAGATAACAGGAGGCGATTCGTCACTTTCTCTCTGATTGACGGGCGGAAAATACTCTGTAGATTATTTCGATGATTTAAACTATATCAGAGGTTTAAAGTTATCTCAGGCATTTAATTATTACTAGAAGTGGTACTTGAAAAAAAAATTAAATTCTGACTATCCTAATTATTATAAATTAATAGATTTAGCTTAAGGTAGGTTTGGAAGTTCATCTGAGTATTTTCACAATTTTTATTGTAAAAACTTTTATCCAAAATAAATAAACTAAATCTTTGGTAGATATGTTAATATCAACCAGTTGTTGAATATCTGTCTTGAGCACATTGGGGAGCATTTGACCAAAACATTTTAGACCAAGATAAAAAGTCCTGTTCAAGGTTCACTATGCTCTCGACAGAGGATTGCTATGTGTTGAGAATTAAACTAAACACAATTACTGAAGAAATATTTGATTTATTTTAACCACAAAATGTTTGTAATTTTTCCTTCCACTACACGTTAACTAACACCCAAAATACTCATCCCCCCCCGCCCCCCATGATGTAATCTGATGTAATCAAACATTATTCCTCACCTCAATGATGGTCTGCCCCAAGAAGTCATCAGACTCCCTGGTCAGCTTCTGTCGGAGTTTGGACTTGAGGTCGTTGTCTTCGTCCCACACCCTGACCTTGATCCTGTCTGAAGAGTTGTGGCACTCGCTGGAAACAAGTGTTCATTAGCTGACGAGGTTAGGTAATTAGTCTGGAGACCTATCAGCACAATAGCACGTGTGATAGAACTTCTTGTTCCAGACAGTGCTATTAGCACAATAGCACGTGTGATAGAACTTCTCGCTCCAGACAGGGCTATTACCACAATAACACATGTGAGGTACTCACAAGTAAAACTTCTCGTTCCAGACAGTGCTATCAGCACAATAGCACGTGTGATAGAACTTCTTGTTCCAGACAGTGCTATTAGCACAATAGCACGTGTGATAGAACTTCTCGTTCCAGACAGGGCTATTACCACAATAACACGTGTGAGGTACTCACAAGTAAAACTTCTCGTTCCAGACAGGGTTGAGCTCCTGAGGCATCGTCCGAGTCCTCTTCTTGACCTTTCCGACCTGCACGGTGACGTAAGGGTCTGAGGTTCCACTCTTGTCCTTGGCGATCAGACCCTGGGCGCAGATAACTGCAAGGAGTCATTCACAAGGTCACACTGAGGGTACATTATTTACTTCACTAGTTGGGGCGAGTGCTGGTGCAATTCCTTTTATGTGCCCTCATCTGCTTATTGCAAGTTGTATCTTGTTAGCAAACTTTTGTACTAAAATAAATATTCCCCCCCCTCCCCCCACTGTGTCCTAGTACACATTTAGGCTATATGTATATGTACTAATTATGCTTATATGCTAGAGATGAGGAGGATTGAATATAGAGTAAGTGTACCTTCATTTCCATGGAAGAGGAGAGTAAAACCACTCTCAGTACACCCGACCAAGATTTGAACCCTGATCTGCCTGTCATCTGCAGTCCATTCTTTTGTGAGTGTGACAACTTAGACCATTTGACCACGAAGCGCGCTTAAGTTAGCTAATTAAATAATCTAAATTTATTAACTAAAACCATTTACACTAAAATATAATAATAAAATATTATAGAGGACAAAAAATGGGACCCCAATAACATAAATATTACTGCCTTAAAATAAAAGACTCTGTTCATTATTTTCCAAATGTAACCTTGCTACACCCACACTATTTATAGAAACTAATAAACTACTGGCTCTTGTAGAGAATAACTATAAATAAATTATTAACAATAAAATTTAAATGCACTTGTTTCAACTTGCAGATGCAATCTTGTAATAGATGAATATAATAATAATGCTTCTAGTTATACATTGCTCTACTTGACCAACTTTAATATCAGACAATGTTTAAATAGTCCACACATGTCACATAATCCACCGCATTATTTCACCTTGATATCTCACACTCAGACGGAACTTGCGCTTAAGTAAAATGTAAGCAAAATCTAGTGATATAATGTTTAAAGGTAAATCATAATATAAAACTATTAAATACAATGTCAATTAATTTAATGTTACAGAAGAGAAGAACGGAATATTTTTGGTTTAGCAATATAGTGTTTTGTGAACAACATTATGTCCAAATAAATATAGCTTTTTTAAAATAAACTATATATCAATATCTATACAGAATTTAAATTAATTAAAAATATTTTTTTACCACGAATATTAAACTAAATAATCTGCTGACAAACTTAATGGACAATTTTCTGTCCTTTATAGGTATATTAAATTGGTTTGATTGAGTGTGTGTAGACTATTCAATGATAACATATGGTTTGGACGCACACACTAGAATAGTAAGGTCCAGGTAAACAATGTCTCATTAGAGACACGTTTCAGTGAATCAACTATTTTTTAAAAACTCACAACATCACAAGACCGAAGCATGTTTGGACTAACCGGGAGAATATATATATGGATACATTATTCTCACGAATTTAAAACTACAGCTGAATTAGTTTGTTCATATTTTAATTCATTTAACTGATGTATAACACGTGGAATGTACTGTAATTATTATTTACAGGAAAACACACTGCGTTGACTACAACATGTAAATATTAACATTTATTACCAGATATCACTGTTTACTGCAGTTATATTTTAACTTTGAGCTTGTTAACCGATAAAATATATTTCAATTGACTTAATTTTTATCCTCGTTTTCCGAAAAGTGTGTTTGTATTATCCAGAATTTCGGACTACTGGACTGCAGTCAAACAAGGTTTCACTGTTTTTTTAATATATTGTTTTTGTTGGCTTTCTATAGTATTTTAATGGTAGACCTAACTAATACTATCACAGACAAGTTTGCATAGTTATCTTTTCATATTTTAATATAAATTATAAACTATGTCGAGAAATATTGAGAATTGCAAGTTGACACTGAAAATCACATCACAGCAACAGTTATCTCTAAGTTACGTCTTTTATAAGACATTGAGTAGCTGGCATACAGTTTGGTCAAGTAGCAAATCAGAATATGAGAGTTGCTATCAGCTATTTTAAATACTAAGGAACAATTCTAAATTTAAAACAAAAACCTTGGCCAAACTTTTTTTGTTGCAAAGTGCGCAAAATGAACGCTGTTGATCTAATTGTATTTTAGTGCCACGTGTCTTTAATGGGTTATCAACAAATTACATTAATTTAAGGACCGTATAAATGTTAATTTAAAATGAAATATTAAAATCCTTTTATGTTGAAAATAAAAAATTCTTCTCTTTTGCATTTTTTTTGGGGTCCAAAACAAATTTGGACATCTTGTAAATGTGTGGAAAAAAAAATGACCAAGTTTATTGAAGGCTATAATATATACTAGGATTAATGTAGTTAACAACTAGTTAATAGTTAGCTAAAATTAACATAATTCCCAGATCAATGTTACAGCATGCTGAGTCAAACACAAGGTGAACTATTTGAGGGCATGAGTGGCACAAAACACATATATTCCAGTGACTACCAAACAACACAAACCCAACACCCCAAACAGCATCCCCTGTAGTACACGCACAGGCGGGTGGGACGACATCCATCAGGGTTTTACTTTGTAGTTGATGTTTTGCGAACAAAAAATACTGGAAATATGATTTTTAGTGTTGCATCTTCATGTGTTTAGAATTCATCTTGAATATTAAATATTTAAAAATATAGTATTATTGTGACTTTTTTTCTGTTTAAATCAATATTATTTATAAATTTAACCAACAAAAACTGTGTTTTTGAATGTTGTTTTTACTGAGTACTAGATGTTTATTTATAGACTAATCTATATTTATTATCTTAGACCACTCACTTCTATTTATTTGTACAAGCGGAGGTTGTGAGAGATGTGGGGACAGAACCTTGGAGGTTCCGCAATCAGATGACGTCATCATAGTCATTATGAAGGTGTAGGTAAAGTCAGTGGAAATCTTTAACCTAAATTAAGCCTCCGGGAATCGAGCCCGGGACATCTAGATCAGGGATGCTGACTACTAGACCTTAAAGCCGGTCCTTTCTATCTTTTGATCCAAGGGACATGAGTTTAATTCCTGATGTGGGCAGAAAATATATTAATTTGAAAATTACTTTTGTCTTTTCCTTCCAATCAATGTTAAGGATAAAGGGTCCGGTGTCTGTGTCTTAAGATGATTTATATTCTTTAATTTTATGAGTTTTTTTTCTTCAGAATATATAACATAGTATTTTAACTGCTAAATTATTCTGTTTCCTTGAGTGGAGATTGGAAAAAGATTTCATCAATTTATTTTGTGCTCTTAGTTTTGGTTTAAAAATAATTTAGATTTATATTCATACCTTTTTTAAGATTTTAAAATTCTGACTGCTGTTAATGAAATATTAAACATATTGGGTTATATATTAATTCAAAAAGCCCATGAATAAATAAGGCATACCGTATCAAAATATTATCTACATTAAAATTGGTAGACAAAAAAATTTAAATTAATTTCTACAAACTAAATACTTAATGCTGTTCAAAAAAAATATTTGCACCATTATTTACAGCATTTTTTTAAAAAATATTTGCATCACAAAATTGTCTACAAAAATAGTGAAAAAAGGCCTAAAACACAAACTACACAAAATGAGAAGATATTTTTGATAAAAAGAACTTGAGTATGTGGCATAATTATGTCTAAAGTATATATGTCTGGTCTAACTACAACGAACTACAAGGTAGTAAAATTTGCCATGCTGAAACAAGTTTAGGGCTGAGCACATTGCCTGGTGACTTCAAGGTTAACACGACACACTACATGAACATCTACCTCATAGGACGAGATATCTTCTTTGAAAATGATCACCTCAGCTAGCTTTCACATGGGTTCAAATGAGCTTTGTAAATATTTATAGCTTGGTTTTATGTAATAGATTACAACGTTCTTCCATTATCTATGAAGTAACTAACAAAATTTATAAAATCACTTTTCTTATTTGATTTTTGAAATTAATAAAATAAAAATGTACCAATGAAATACTGTACACTTCATTTACTAATGGTAGCAGGCTTACCTTCTTTGGTTCCACTATGGTGTAGCTTATAAGACAGGGCCATAGTGTAATCAGTCAAGGTAAGACCGATACCTTTTATGGTAGATGAAGTGTAAATGGGAAATGTCTTCTAAAAACAACTCTACAATTTGAAAAGTCTATTTGATTTTTATTTGTGAAATTTGAAAATTCTATGCGACTTTCATATATGCAATTTGAAAAGTCTATACAATTCTTATTTGTTAAATTCGAAAATTCAATGTGATTTTTATTTGTGAATTTTGAAAAGTCTTAGCAATTTTTATTTGTGAAATTTGAAAATTTTATGCGATTCTTATTTGTGAATTTTGAAAAGTCTATACAATTCTTATTTGTGAAATTTGTAAAGTCTTAGCAATTTTTATTTGGGAAAGTTTAAAAGTCTAAACAATTCTTATGTGTGAAATCTAAGAAGTGTCCTTTGAAACAGTTGACCTGGATATCTCCTCCCCCCTCTTTCCACCAAGTAATGTGTATTTGACCTTGAAGACACACATCACGGAGAGTCCAGGGGCAAACGGGCAAAGTGATGCACACCGATAGAAACAGACAGGTTTGGAGATCACACACAAAATAAAAAATATTGGTGAGTAAAGTGGGGCATAAAAGAATAACGTAGCAAAGAGAGAGAAGAGACAAGTAGTTGATAAAGTGTAGTAGAAGTGAAGTGATGAGAAATAAATTTGTAAATAGTAACAAGTGGACAGAAAAAAATAACAAGTTTTTTCCAAGTCCTTTATTGTTTTCTGTTAGAAGATATATATATAAAAAACTAAAACATTAGAGATAAAAACTAGAGTGCAGGTGTCAACGGTTGGTTAGTACGAAAATAAAAAAGTGTTACTTGCTTCTAAAATGCTAAGTAAAAAATATTCCTTTAAATTCCACTATTTATGAAAATCTAATACTTTTTTTTCTGTTAGATAAATAGTGGTTGCATAGTGGGTTGCACAGTGTTTGGTGGCTTATGTCGATGTTTCTTTGGGTTTTTTTTGTCGGCCATGATACCTGTGATAGCAATCTTGCAAGACCATTTGGAAGTCCCTTCTAAAACGATTTCCTCTGCCTGTTCGAGTGAGTCAATGTGTGTGTCAGGGTCCACTGAAAAGGTGTTTCTGTGGAGATATAAACAGATACACCCAAGAAAAACACCACATCAATTGGAAATGTACAAGATAACAGCCGGAGGAGGGCACAGTTGAATAGAAGTGCTCAGCATCAAAAGGCGGCTGGGTTTGGAAATGAATTAAAAGGTTTTAAGAGAAGTCATTCAATATTGTTCATCTTGGATTTAGTTTGTTTTAAACTCGAGGTTGAAATTATTACATCAAGGTCTACAGGGATGTGTAAAATATCCAGTACTTTCCGACGACTGGCCTTGAACAATATTGAAAGAGCTTTTTGGTAAAGGTACCAACATCACATAACAAAAACATTCTCAGTGATTTGAGAGGATAGTGTGTAGTTTTTCGATATAGATGTCAGGAGTTTACTCCGGGAAACAACAAACCATATTTTACTATCGAGAAATGCAAAAATGCCTTGATTATTTCTGCGAAGAACTTTATAAATCGATCGGTCTCTAAGACTAAGGCTATAAATGGAAGTCTCCTGACATCTTTGTGGGGAAAAGGGCCAGGAAAATAAAACATTCCATTCAGAAAGTTTGCAAGGAAACGTAGTGCGACAGCAAAGAAGACAAATGTTTGGTTTCATGATCACGAATGAATGAGGAGATCCCTGCAAGTGTTTAGCACTTGTTAAGTCTAAAACTACAGACAATCTTTACTCTCTTAAAGAGTCAAGTCAAAGATGATGAGATCAATCCAATGGTACACTTCGTTACCAAACACTTTCCTTCTTTGTCCGCAGCACGTAAGGGATGGAAAACATTGAAAACAAGAAGAGGGGTCGAATTATTCACAGTATTCACATATGATACACTTTTTGGTCAGGTGTTATTTGTCGTCGTGTTTATAAGCTGTTGTTCTGAACAAGACAAACCTGTGATGGCAATTTTAGCTGACCACTTGCTGGTGCCGTCTAGCACGCTCTGTTTGACAGCCTTCATGTGCCCTATGTGGCTTTTGTCTTCCACTCCGAATACGTTCCTGTGATCATACACACATGAGGGGAACACCTGCCATATCACACATCACATATGACAAGCAGCGAGAATTGTACGTGAAATGGAAGGGAGTTAACTATAGCTTCTTTTCAATTTTTGTCTTTCTTTTTTTTTTTTTTTGAGCCAAAATAAACCAAAAATTTCTTGAATGGATACTTTTCCACACATGGTAGTATCAACGGTTGTTGAATATCTGTTAAGGCACAGTGTAATTTGAACAAAGATAAAAGTCTTGTTTGAATTCCACTATGCTCATGACAGATATTCAACAACTGTTGATACTACCATGTTGAACTAAACAAAATACGAGCCAGACATGCGGTCCCTTCCATCCCACTTTATTTATTAGAACATTACAGACTTTTATCCTGGGGAATTTTGGGAGTTCAACTAACAGAACAAAGGGGTACGGATATTTTGGGAACTAAACCCACCCCTTTATTTTGGAGAGCTTTTATAAAAACAACAACAAAATGTTGTAGATACGATCGATTGGGAGATTGTGGTATGTTTTATAAGTGCGTGCATCTTACTACCCATCCGGGTGATTTGCAGACTTTGGATAAGGATGAGGAAGGTAGGATTGTTGAAGAAATGTAGCCAGATTTGTGTGGAAGGAGAATAGTAAACTATTTATGTGCAGTACAGTTTAACCAATAAAACGGGGAGTAACGGGCAGGCACATAAACATTAGGGGTACCTCAGCCAGGATATAGTGTGTTAGGCTTGACAGTATCAAGGACTCAACAGGGGTAGGCGACATTGATTAGATAGATAGGTGATTAAACTTGGTAGCCAGAAACAACACAATCAACTTCAATCATTCATTTTTGATATCAACAAGATAAACATTGAGTCACTTTAAAATCAACAACTAAAAAAAACTAGAAAAATATCAATTTGTCTTATTACTTGATAACAGAGAAAAAATTTAAAAAATAAACTTCAAATTGACATAATATAAGACAACATTAGTAAAATAAAGAGTCGGTCATAACAACCAGAAAACATTTCACTTGGATTTTCTCTCACTGCGTCTTACTACCCTTCTAGGGTATACACATTTCAGTGGAGAAGGGATGATTGAGATATAATTTTAAAAAATGTACCCGAGTTTGCATGGGTAGAAAAAGTGAAAGTATTTAGGAAAAAACACTCAATAAAAAGGATCGTTATTCGACCTCCCCATTAACAATATCTAGTCTGCATGCCCACCAATGCCATTTTTTTTACAATTTGACATGATTTATTACTTTGATAACAACACAAGCTATGGTGGCTGTATGGCCTAAGGTGTCACCCTCGCACTTAACTCCAGGGAATACCGATTATTAGATTGAGATTCGAATCACAGTTGGGTGTATTGAGGGTGTTTTTTCCTATATGGTGTTCTACTTTCTCTCCAAGCAAATGAGGGTACATTTACTTTAAATTCAACCTTCCTCACTCCTGGCACAATAGTTTATATCCGTATAGATCGAACGGGTAGTAAAACGCTGTGCTCAAAATAAATAACACAGACTGTATACATATACTTATATTTATCTGCTCTTTAGAAAGTATCTTGATTTTGTATACTCTCTCCAGACAATATTGTCAAAGACACATTTATACTTGTTAATGGCGTGACTACTGTTTTCTCTGTCAGGCCAATTTTTTGATGGTTTATATTTAGGGAATAAATCATGTAATTAAACACAGCACTGATTATATCCCGAAATGTAATCAAATCAATCAAAACACTCAACTAAACATGTTTGAAAAGTAGGTACAGGTACAGAACATACCTATCATTATTTGGCACACAAATCTATACCCCAAAAAATAGTTCAAACTATATACAGACAAAAATTAATTACTCGTCTGTACAAGGTTTCCGAACAACGGCATTTGTTATACTTTCATGTCGTGTGTTAGTAATAATAATAATACAAATACCATAGAATAAGCTACTTACAAAATGTGTTTGTTTCAGGGCCTACTATAAATGTACCCCTCTCCCCCCTTTTGTCATGAAACAGAATACAGCTGTAGTAAGTCTACGATTAATATTTCTGTTTTTCTAATAATCATCTAGGTGGGGTTAAGGACAGTATTTTAAAGAAAACTTTGAAACAAGTAAAATATTGTTCCAGTTGGCGTGTTTAGTTTATTGTCCACACATGGTAATATCTACCCTGAGTATATCAGACCATTTGACGAGACTGTTCAATAACATCAGTAGAAAATTAAACTAAACACATTTACTGAAGTAATATTTTATTTATTTGGTCCATACATTTTTTAATACAAACACTGCAAAAATAGGGATCTTAACTCGAGTCCTCTTCGACCCCATTAAAAATGTGATTGGTTTTAGCTGTTTTTAGAAATAATAGTTGGCAACATTGTTAATGATAAATTACTGTATTACCAGTCTCCCCCGAGTTGAGCAAGCCCCACAAGGGTACACCAGTCTCCCCCGAGTTGCACAAGGCTCACAAGGGTACACCAGTCTCCCCCGAGTTGCTCAAGACCCACAAGGGTACACCAGTCTCCCCCGAGTTGAGCAAGGCCCACAAGGGTACACCAGTCTCCCCCGAGTTGCACAAGGCCCACAAGGGTACAACAGTCTCCCCCGAGTTGCTCAAGACCCACAAGGGTACACCAGTCTCCCCCGAGTTGAGCAAGGCCCACAAGGGTACACTCAATCCCCACAAGGGTACACCAGTCTCCCCCATAGTTGCGCAAGGCCCGCAAGGGTACACCAGTCTCGCTCAAGCCCCACAAGGGTACACCCCTCCTACCTGATAAGCTCGAAGATCTCTGGTTTCTCCCTCTCTCTCTGTTTCATCCTCTCCTTCATGGCGGTGATGATACTGTTAGCTTTGTCCTCTGCGCCGTGCTTGGAGCTCTTCTCGGCTGCCCCTGTGAGAGACAAGGTCAGTTTCACGCTCAACACACTGTTAACACTGTCAGGACAGAGCAACTGTTGTACTCACTCTGCAGACAGTCAGCGTTGAGCAGGTCCTTGCACTTCTCGTGACACTTGACCCCGCACTCCGTACAACGGACCCCCTGACGGGCGATGCCCCACAGTAGACCCTCACACTCGTAGCAGTAGGTGGGTGACGTGGCTGTCCACAGGACAAAGTTGTGCGGGGTGGTGGACGAGATGGGGTAGATGAGCGCCTGCAGAGTCTTCTTGTACACGTGCATCTTCTGCTCACGTGTCCGAAACACACGTGTGACACACAAGATAGTTCATTAATAATATATTACAAGGGGTTCAACCATGAGATGGGACGACCACCTCATGGTTGACTTGTATTTGAATTTATTTCTAAACAGCCTTTCTTTTTTTTTCCGTACATAAAACAAACAAAGGAAATGTTCAATTTAGCTCGACATTTAATTGAACATTGGTTTATGTAGCAACACCCGTACTCTGCGAGGTCGGGTTGTATCTTAACTTGCCGCACATCATGTCACTGAGACGCCACTGTACCGAATAGAAAGATACATTCAGCCTGTGTGGTAGGTATCTTGTTTACTTGCTTCCGCTGACGAGTATAAACACATGGACAACATTGGCTTAGGTAACCTGGTGCTCTAGGGGTAAGGTGTCAGACTTCTGTTTTGGAGGTCCGGGGTCAATCCTCGGTCCCGGAACAGATCTATCTGATTGCCAAACCCTTTCTTCACCTCTAACAAGACGTGTATTAATCACAACTTTGTGAATGTGAGGAATGCCAGGCCTCCACCGTGGTTCGGATTCCACGTTAAACTGTAGGTCCTCCATTTCATCTCACAATCACTCTCTACCATTACACATTAGCGTAAGTGCGTATAACCCGAACGGGTAGTAAGACGCGGTGTTAATAATAATAATAATAATAATAATAAACATTGACTTAAAGTATTAAAATATGTGTTTTGTTTCGTATTCTAGATATACATCCTGGGCAGGAAGTATTCCTTATGAACATCTAGACTTGTGACGTCACAGGTAGGCAACTTTATCTAGTAATCAATCGTCCATTGCCCATATAACAGACATAAGTGCCGAGTAACTAAAACTTCCAGCTCCACAATTTGGAGTCGAACAGACGGACTCTGGAGATTGTTCCACTGATTCAAACAGAACAGAACTTTCAGCCACAATCCAACGTCGCGTGTCGTAAAGCGGTTTGTTACGTCAGTAATTACGTTCTATGAATAATTCAACCCGATAATATATTCGATATTAAACTATACAGTTTTTTTTATTACTCATTCGTGATTTTTCTACGTAACACGCGTTTATTTCTTTCTTTCTTTCTTACATGTTTATAAAAAACGTTCTAAGGTTTAGAAAATAATAAAAGCGATAACCTAGTTTCGCGACAGGCTCCAGATATCACGTTATTTTAATGAAGAGGTCGATTAGCCAGAAATAACACAACGGAGATTTACGATACTGTTGATTGTCGCGTTTATAAATTACTCTGGAGGGTAATAATTACTGTTTCCCATGTTGGATGGACATCAACCCAACACGTCACGCAACAAACGCCGAGATGAACAACTTTAAGGAGGAAATTGACCCTTGTTTGGACGTTAGGAATGGTTTTAATAACATTTTTACGGTGAGTAAATTAGAACGCTTTGAATTCCGCGGGCAAAGGATATCTTTACAAGTTCGAATTAACCATTTTTATGAGTATCTACACAACTGGTACACCATAAACCAATATCCTCAAAATATGCTACATATTAACACACACATTTTATAATGGAGACCATTAGTGATGTTAGTTTGTTGTAATTTGCTTGTCTCAACGCAATAAACAAACTCTTGTAGTTCATTGATTGCAATGATTGAATCTCATCAGGTTTGTCAACATTGTAGGGGCTTTCTATATCACTATGCTTCAATAACCGGCTTTGTTTGATTTAATAGAGATGGTTACTAGAAAAAATTAACATATACTGTATTGGCTTTGAACTATCCCATTAAATGCTATTTTTTGTACCAATGATTTTAAAAGCTATTTCATGGGTAATCATGGTGGGTTGATGTCCAACATGGAAACTAGCAGTCACATGTCCTCTCTTGGTTGATGTCCCTCCAACATGGAAACTACCAGTCACATGTGCTCTCTTGGTTGATGTCCCTCCAACATGGAAACTACCAGTTACATGTCCTCTCTTGGTTGATGTCCATCCAACATGGAAACTACCAGTCACATGTCCTCCCTTGGTTGATGTCCCTCCAACATGGAAACTACCAGTCACATGTCCTCTCTTGGTTGATGTCCCTCCAACATGGAAACTACCAGTCACATGTCCTCCCTTGGTTGATGTCCCTCCAACATGGAAACTACCAGTCACATCTTCACAGTAGTTTATCAAGGCGACATTCATCAATCAACACTTTCCCATTGACTAATAAATGATATACCCATATTGTTTTAGTACTGAATAACCTGGGTCACTACTCCAACGGTGACGGTTAGAATCCCTGGGAAACATTTTACAAATAATATATCGCAAACAGTTTTACATTCAAGTCACATGACTAAACCAATATTCATTAAAACACTAAACAACATAAGTTATAAATACATATAGTTATTATACAATTTTTTATAATATTTTATCTGTTTTATGTTCTGATTAATGTTTGTTGTTGTCAATGAACTCTCTTAAGTTTGAAAGTAGTCTTATTAGATAAATATGTAGCAACCTCCAGAAATATAACAATTCTAGCTCTCTCTTGTATAATAAGCTCTCCTTCTCAAGACGATCAAGATGTAAGCTCGAGGCTCGTTCTGTAAATCTCGAAATCGAATCATTATTTTGCGTTCTCTCTCAACGGTTTTACGTTTAAATCTGCTTAGTTAAATCTTGTGTTCCGCCCTGTATGAAGAACGGTTCAGTTATTGATGAACCGGCCGCAATAGCGAAACATCTAACCTCGTGGAGGCTTTCAAACAGGCTCAGTTGGTTGGAGAGCGGTAGACTTAGACTTACCAACTCCTCGTCGTTCAGGGTGGCTCTAGGGACGGCGGAGGTGAGGCCGGCATTTCTCTTGGTGGCAGCCATCGTCTAGAACCAGAGACCAGCGTCATAACTCGTAACCATCCTTATTCCTCCTACACTGTCCTCAACACTCGTACGTTTAGCAGGTTGCAGCCTCCCTATTCCTCAAGGAGACCCAGCACACGAGAATATAACGCTATATCCGAGTATTTAAACTGATGAGGAAGGAGAGGTACAGTAAACAAAATGTACCTGCATTTGCGTGGAGGGGGAAATGATACACCATTACACTCTACCGGATATCAAACCCCGATATCCCTGACACCATAATTCCAGTCTATTAAGAGGATAACGCCTCATACTGTGCGACCATCCATGTGGGTAGTGTATATTGTTAGAGAGAGGATTTAGTTCCCACCAACAAATGAGCGTCTCCCTGCCTTGAAAACAGAATCTAGTCAGAAGGGGAGTGGACCAACATAGATCCAACATTGTTTTAGTGGTTGTGTTTAGTTTAATTCTCAAGACATAGCAATCCTCTGTCGAGAGCATAGTGAACCTTGAACAGGACTTTTTATCTTGGTCTAAAATGTTTTGGTCAAATGCTCCCCAATGTGCTCAAGACAGATATTCAACAACTGGTTGATATTAACATATCTACCAAAGATTTAGTTTATTTATTTTGGATAAAAGTTTTTTACTATAAAAATTGCAAAAATGCTGCCCCTAACTCGCGTTACTTCGCTCCCTCCCCACCCCCCACCTGAAGGGTGGTTTAGTAGAACTGATGTGGATAGAGAGAAACACGTTCCAAACAATTCTACCAACTTATACACTTTACTTTTCTCTCTATAATCAAGATTCAATGCGAAAATAAATAAATACAAGAGAACAAGTTAATATTAATTTTGACAGTACATGACAACAAAAACCTCCTTTAAAAATAAAACTAACTCCTTAAACACTCAAAATAAACTTTTTTCTAAATTCTATTTGATAAAGTTACCAAAATTTCAACATTTTAATAATAAAAAAAACGGTAATGTTGCACAGAAAATATTTGGTTACATGAAAACACTCAAAATAATTATGTTTTAATCGATTAAAAATTAAGTTTAATAAAACCGTTCTTCTAGGCAAATTGGGATTACCAAACTAAAATTACATAAATAAACCTGTTACAAAATGTCCATACAGAAACAAATGATTGAACCTCACATCAAACGTTATTTAAAAATAAATACACGAATAAGTTTGAAAAGTGTTGCTATATTAACATACACATGATGACACCATGACAGGAACATGCTCGAAAGAAACTATCAATGAATGTGACTTAGATGGAAGGAAAATAATTGAAAGTTATATATAGCATGGAGAACTATAAGAACTATACAAAGCGATGAAATACATTTTTACTTTAAAGGCGACATAAAACAAAGCAAAGGTATATTGCGTGGATAATATTGATAGTTTCCTGTTTGAAAGTGAAATAATTTGTGTAAAATGGAAATTAGACATTTATATATTAGATTAAGTTATGTAATGCATACTCACGTCAATGATAGCACATTCTTACACTTTTTATTGATAAAGATAATTACAATGTAGGTCTACAGTTCAATCCAAAGTAAAATATGTAGTTTAGAAAAATGTAGAACCCACAAGAGAAAGTTCAGCAATCCCAATCAAGTTTTCATAGACAAATCAACAGAAGTGTAATGCTAGAATATGTTTAGTGCTACAAATTGTCTAACTGGTTGAATACATGCTCTAGTTGGTACATGCCGCATGCAGGACATGCTGAGAATAGAAGGAAGAAAGCTAGGCTGGGTATGGACAGTTGCAGTTAGTGTCTAACCCACAGATTAATGATATGAAGTCTGTAGCATGCTTATTACCAAGGTTTCAAGTTATTAGCCAAGAGATAGTCGTGTAAACTAAAATGTATGTTATACTATTTCAAGCAAAAATATTACATAATAATTAGCATGTTTTGTCATATGTGTAAACTATTGCTAAGCATAACTAAATATTGGTCTAAAATTGTAACTGAATTATTAAAGATATTATTTATTAATAATATATCAAGTGAAATATTTAATTGATACTTGATCAATCTGATCTAATTTTTAAACTAAATAACAGTCTACTGTCTGTAAAAAAATATGTATTGGTCAATGAAACATAATAATTCAAGTATAAACTATTCACTCTTTTATAGGTTAATTAATAAAGTGATACAAATAATCAACTGAGGATTTGTTTGAATGTTATTACATTTTTAGTTTTCTTAATATTCTTGGAAATTAAAAAGTTAAAACCTATTCTAGTTAAAATGATCATAATGATTTAAATTTTCCTACTATAAGTCTCTTAGAAATATCTAAGAAAATAACAGATTGAATCTAATATAGAAGCCAACCAAAGTAGCTATACTCTGACTATGTCAAGCATTAGAAGCATTGAAAGTGAAATTCTAATATAGAAAACATAGGCCTAGGTCACAGATGCATACACCAGGCCGACATCCTCCAGGTTAAAATGGCTGCACTCCTTGGGACAGCCTGAGTCCTTGAACAAGGGGATTGCTAGGTGCCTACCATCAAGGAGCATTTTATACATAGTTTCACTGGAGAGGACACAAATATCCTTCTTAAGTCAATGGGCTGGGTTCAGGTACTGACCCAACCCCCTCTTCACATAGTCCTACCTCACAAAGAGCCTACTCAGACTGCCTGTTACGATTACAATGGTTTCTTTATGATGAACATGTTAAAAGTGAGTTGTTTAGCAACTTGCACATTTTGTGAGTTCTTTTATCACTGAACGTTGACACTAGCGAGCCCCAGTGTTGATTGAATCAACCTGGCTCAAGGAGCGTCATGCTGAGGATCTGATGTACACTTGTCTGTGGCCTGGGTTCTACAAAATTAGTTTTACATCGTTCAAAAACTACAAAAGCGGTTCTCTTCTAAAACTACAAGCTTTTTATCGTTTAAAAAACTTTGTGCAAATAAAGTAAAAAAAAAAGCAACAAAAAATGTTGTTGGTTTTCAACATGTTAAAATTGTATGTGATAAAAGCAAAATTGAGCTAATAAAGTCTCATAAATAAACTAAATAAATTTTATTGAGAAACTCTAATTATTTTATTAATTTTCTGAAACTAGCATGCTCCAGACTTTCCATGCAGCCGGTCCGTTTGTCAAGCAAGTTCCATAACACACGTTTAAAATCATAAAGCGAATTTATCTATGCATCATATTATTATTTGACATGTAATATTCAAATTAAATTAAAGTTTTTTTTAAACTATAGTGTTATGTGAAATTTAAAATTTAATATATTTAACAAAGTGCAGTGCATAATTAGGACTTAATAAACTATTTGTAATAAGTAAATCATGGCATATGCACAGTCAGTCACAACCGGATGTAGACTCGTGAGGCGTGTTGAATTTGTTTCCTGTTTCAAAAAGGACTTTCGGAAATAAAATGTCGGATAGAGCAGATCAGCCAATATATAAGGCGATAGTGGAATGGATACTTTTTATGTGAGATATTGGTACATTTGGTACTTTTTATGTGAAATATTGGTGGATTGAGCAATTTTTATGTGAGAGATTGGTAGGAATTGTAAGCAGGTGTATTGGTCACTTTACAGTATAATATAAATGGTAAATTAACACAAAAAATCATCAGCGGACTCAGTTCAGAACATGTCGTCCAGCTGAACGTTAGTACAGTATGTTAGTTAATTATTAGTGAGAGAGAGCAAGGTTAGGTCAGGTTAGGTTAGGCTAGAAATGCCCAATCTACCTTGGGAGGGAAACTGTACTGCAAGTCCACTTACGCTCGTATAGTGAACACACTAGTCCATTCATTATGTATTCATAATTGTAATAAACCTAAGGCGGCGAGGTGCGACTGACTGTGGACAAGCCATTCAATATTTTTATTTCCAATCTAGTTGATTAAATAATATTACACACAATTTAATCTATTTCCATGATCGCTGAAGCTGTTAATTTAATTGCAATGATGATGATGCTGAACGAGTCGTGTTATGGAAGTGGCGTGTATCAGGAGACTAGGAAGAGAAAAGAGTTATATGAGGCCGCGTACCTTGAGCACCTGAGACGAGCAGGCCGTAACGAAGTGGGCGGACGGGCGGGCGGACACAGAAAGAGAGAGAGAAAGA
>CABFWO010000930.1:8820-51973 GCA_902155825.1 Timema genevievae | reverse complement strand
CAGTTAACATTGGGGAGAGGGGTGATACATACACAGAGAACACACAACACATGAGGGTCAGGCGTGGGTGACATACCTGGCAATGGAGGGGACCGTTCTTACTACGTTCATCATTAAATACTTCGATGAATACTTAAATAGGTTGAGCATGAGACGAATCCTGGATAACTTACTGGTAGAGCAATGACGTGCCGAGCCAAATGTCCCGGGTTTGACTCCCATGTGCATTTACAATTTTCTAATTAATAGAAATAATATGACGATTTTATCAGTAATCTAATATTATTCCATCTTCCTTCAATACATATGTTAGTATTATTTATACAGCAGAGAAGGTGTTCCACAATAATTAATTCACGCCAAACATTTGTTTATTGAGGGACCACAAATAATTTACCAACACAAATATAGTTCATATCTCGCTTGCACGCCATATTTGGCGGATTAATGTGGGCGGGGTGAGGGCTACATCTTGGCGCACCCAAGTGTGTCGGAAAATGATACAGTTTGGGGTCAAGGGAGGAAACTTTGATTAAATAGTTACTATTTCTGATTGTAAGATTGTACTGGTTGCTAATAAGGCTGATTGTAAGACTGTACTATGTTGTTAACAAGGCTGATTGTAAGACTGTACTAGTTGTTAACAAGGCTGATTGTAAGACTGTACTAGTTGTTAACAAGGCTGATTGTAAGATTGTACTAGTTGTTAACAAGGCTGATTGTAAGATTGTACTAGTTGTTAACAAGGCTGATTGTAAGACTGTATAGTACATTGTTCCTCCCCCTCCCCATACTAATTAGTACTAGTACAGTTTCGTCAGGTGACGTTACCCCTGACAACAGCACCTTGTTGAGGAATATAGTGTAGTATCACGTGGTTTCCCTAAACAAGGACTCGTGTCGTGACTAAATCTAGGGATCATGGATTATTGTTATGTTTAGCACCGCGGTGGAAGCCCGTGACACAAATACTAAGGGCGTGAAAAAACAAAAGTGGTCAAACGTGAGATTGGGAGCTTACAACGTTGATGTGTTGTAACAGTTTATAACGCTCCATGCAGTGAACTTACCTAGTTCAACGTAGCTAGTTTGGCCTTCAAACTAATTAGTTGTACTATAGTATTTATGTTTTGACGACATGACGGGTTCACACGCTATAGCTAGTGTGCAGTTTAGTTAGTTGTAAAGCCAGTTCTACATTTAGGTACGGTACAAATCAGGGTCGGCTTGCGGGTCGTTACCTAGGCACTGAGACTGGACAGGTACCCGGTTACTCTCACGTGACTAAACACACACAATCATTTAACGGAACAATGTTTGTCTATTGGTTTTAGAGATTAAGTGTGATACCGAATGTGAAGGAACAGTTTACTAGTACAGTCCCTTCAAGACTTGTTTACCTTGGTAAAAATCCACTGGCCAACTCTGATCAAAAAGATTTGAGTGAATACGTTACTTTCATTTACTGTGAGCTGTAATTAATTAACTCACCACATTAAAAATCACTAATAAGCCTGTGAAAGATTCTAGTATTGATTTTAATATTGTAATTTTTTTTAGACATACAGGAGGTCTACAAATTATCCAACCTTTTGTAAACATGAATAATTGAACTATTTTAGATGATATCTGGTTTACTGAAATATTGGTTGAAATCCATTACTCTACTTAAAAAAAAAGGTCTTAATTTCTGTTATTAATTACCTCAAACCATTTAGAGATATATTTTAAAATAACAAATTTATTGGGGCTTGTGAATAATTAACGAACATCCTGTATGGTATTTATTTCTACATTTATTAAAGTACGCATGTGTTTATTTTTGAGGAAAAGGGCAGCGTGTGAACTAGTAAATGACAGATATCTGTTATTGTTGGTCTGTCACCCAAACCTGCGAGGGAGAAAACATCCCCTTCACCCCCTCTTAGCACGGAGAGAAAAAAGACCGCGATGGAAAAAAAAATCTATATATTTAAACAAAACAATTGAATCCACCTTATTATTATCTCTGTACTTTTTTAAGCGTCTTACTACCCGTTCGGTTTATAAGCTTATTTACTAACTACACGTGATTTTAGGGATTAGGAAGGCTATATTTAGAGGAAGTGTACCTGCATTTACGTGAAGGGAGCGTGAAAAGCCATTTTGGAATAACCACCCTAAGTACACCAAGCCGAGATTCAAACCTCGATCTCCCCGTCATGGACAGTCTAGTCTACTGCGAGAGTAGTGCCTCAGACCATGTGACCACCGAAGAGGGTATCTTTGTGTTTAAGTAAATGAATGGTTCGATATAATCATTCAAATTTTCATCATGTAGTTTAGTTTGGAACAGCAATTTTAAAAACCGGTGATCATTAAACTACCCTTAAAATATTTTTTTCTCTCCAACAAAGTATATATTGTTATTTATAATGCATAAAAACTCGCCAGGTATCCATTTTGAACAAAATCATTAGAGATATTTTCAAGGAGTCTCAAAATGTTAAAAAAAAATAGTCAGTAGCAAACTACTCTTAGTTCTAAGAGGTAAAATTTAAATCACAAAATTTAGCTTCCAAGTATAACCATCTAACATCTAAATATAAAATTTGGACAAAATTCAGCAAACAGTTTCTAGTTCACCCCCAAGTACAGACATGTACAATGTATATTGTTCGTGGGAATTACAAGAATTTCTTTACTCGGTAATTTATAAATACAATTCTTATAAATGCTCTTTAAATGTTTGCCTGGATACCCTAAGTACATTTAGGGTCGGTCTTATTGTTTAATTTAATGTTTGCATCGCGTGTTATTACCCGTTAGGGTTGTACGATTGTTTCAAACTAAACTCTAGATTAGTTGAGAATATTATAATCTACAAAACAAGTTTATAATGTCTAGATACTGTGTGCATAAGATGCCTCTCAACGTTTATTTTTAGTTTTAATGTCAATACTTTAACTAATAATCAACGGTCTTTTTTCTCCACATGTGCATATCTTTGTAAGTGATGTGGTAGTACACTGAAAACATTTAGGATAAATAAAGAAAACAACACAAACAAAACGCAAACAAAAGACAAAAATCACATAAATTACAGATAACATTTTATAGTTTACCACCATCTATAAACTATTTACTTAAAAATTTGTATTTGTCCATTGTCCTTTTTTATGTTCAAATAGCATTTTGGCTTATCGCCCAAAATTTATGCGAGGCGTAATTTTATTTTTTATAGTGACAAAAGACAATAACTATATTATGTATATATATATAAATATTGAATCTTTTAAAAATAAATAATAAAATATTTCCATACAAAAATTTAAAATCACATGGGAATGAGTGAAAATTCGTTGAAAACTAAATGTTGCCTTATTTTGAAATGAACTAGAGAAGTATTTTGGTTGTAACTTAGACTAAAACTGAAACTGGATATTTAATTTGGTGAGGAAACTTGGGAGGGGTAGATATGTTGGTGGGGGTGCACGGCTCTGGAAGAGGGGTGGAGATGTTGGAGGGGGTTCACGGCTCTGGAAGAGAGGTGGAGATGTTGGAGGGGGTTCACGGCTCTGGAAGAGGGGTGGAGATGTTGGAGGGGATGTACGGCTCTGGAAGAGGGGTGGAGATGTTGGAGGGGGTGCACGGCTCTGGAAGAGAGGTGGAGATGTTGGAGGGGATGTACGGCTCTGGAAGAGGGGTGGAGATGTTGGAGGGGATTCACGGCTCTGGAAGAGGGGTGGAGATGTTGGAGGGGGTGAGGGTAGGACTTCCTTACCAGCTCCGAGACGAGAGGGATGGATTTTCTCCGCCGGATGTCAGGCATGCAGTCAATGTTGCTGTAGAAGGGGTTGTCTCCAGGGTGTCTGCACATCAGACACAAACAGACATAATCACGTTCAACCGTTACATACAACTAATCAGGTCAACATTATGTTACTGGTTGTTGTTGATAAGTTATTAAGATAGAAGAGCACGAATTGAGGTGTGTATTTGTGTAATTTTAACTAAAAATCTTTAGAACAAAATGAATAGAACATTTCTCCTGTAGATGTGTTTAGTTTGGTGTTCTAGATATGGTAATATCACCAGTTGTTAAATATCCGTCATGGGCGTCGAGGAATTTAACCAAGACTTTTTAAATGAAGGTAAGAACATCTTAGGGTGTACGTGATATAAATAAGTTCATGAGAACATAATCAGGGCCAGATTTACGGCTATCGACAAGCTATCTTGGAGCTGTAGATCTTAGAATATTTAAAACTTGCATTATGAAACAACAAATTCGGAGGCACAAAGTTAAAGACAAATTATATCTATCGGTACACGAACAAAAAAGACGGAATGTATTGGATTATTTTGTCAAAAAGTTCTTTTTAATAAAAAAAACTACGCAAATATTGACCTTAATTTGTGCTCCGTTCCCCCCCTTAAGAACATGCCATTCTCTCTGAGCGTGTCAAATTAATAGCCTGATAAATGTAGTTGGCTAGCCCCCCTCGCCTCTAACCGAAAATATTGGCGTCGGCCGTTATAGGCTCACACCATGGAGTTTTGTTTACTGTATATTGTATTAGTGATCCTCGTGATTACCTTATAATTGGTCAGTAAATGTAAAATATTATTTTTAATTCCTTCATTTTGTATTAAATAAAAATAAGCATAATATTGTTAAGATTTTTGTGTGATAACTCGTGATTATATATTTCTTGGGTTAATCTTTCTCACGCAATTATAAAAAAATAAAGTAAATAAATTGATGCTAGAGTATTAATTTTAGTTTTCTTATCAAATACTAACTAAACAACCGAAACGTCAAGTTATGATTGAAAATGTAATTTTCAAAAATATTAGTTGGCTGTAATAGCTTAGTAGGAGCAGACATAATCTTTTTGATTTCTTATTTATACAAGCTATCTATTAATCAAACGTCATTTGAATGACTTTTAATGGACACTAAATGATCTAATAATCCAATGAATCTTCAAAAAGCTAGTCCTTCTGGGAAGAACAACTAGTTTCCGAGTTGCAAATGACGTGTGTATAAATTGTTCTAAATTTGGCACAATTCCAAACTATTGTGCCCAATCTGTGAGAATGGGCAGAAGAAGAGAGAATTACCCCCTTCAAAAGGACAGGAATATTACTTTCAATAGTCCTGTGACTTTTAATTAGAGCGGTAATAGTGAGCACAAATAATGACATTTCAATAACTCATAAGTTTTCAATCCACGCAATTAAGGAGGGATTTCAAAAACAAGGTATATTAAATAAATTTTTACTAAATGTGTTTTTTTTAGAGTACTATTGTCATAAGGTAAAATAAAGTGTGGTTGGTTATATGCATTTAATTGAAAATTAAATCTCAACATTAAAGTATAATATTATTTTAGGGAGTTAAACATTAGTAATAAAATTATAATGGAATATTAACACTTTTAAAATCCATTTATATAAGTTTTATTTCATTTACGTGTATGTTTGACTATCATTTTAATTTAGCTAAGAACTTCTTTCACAAAATTTAATCACCCGTAATAAGAGTATTAAGGTAGACGACATGCTACTATTGTTTTTAAGTTAAATATAAACCTTTATTACTGGATTTCCGAGGTTAAGAGCCCGTCTCACTCCCCGGATAACACCTAACTTAGGCAGGTAATACAGCTCGAACCAGACGTAACATTACGATGCTGTAGTCCGGAGTTTAATTTATAAACCAGTGGAATCCGGAACAGGGAAACCACATTTTAAATAAAATTCAAACCAATGAAAACTAATTATTTTAAAATGAATAACTATCAAACTGATACAATTCTCCTGTTGAGTGAAGAATGTCTGTATCATGACCTTGTATCTAAAATCACGGCTGTTCGGCCGCGAGACAGATTCTTAAACTGTCCTAATTAACCATAAATTAATATTTACATATTTATTTAATTAATTTTCACTCACCCATTCGCCCTTCCTCCGCTTTCTCCGCCGCTGCCGACTCCATTNAAAGGGGGGGGGGGGGACAAAAAAAAGAGGGGAAGGAATTATTATTATATATCTTTAAAAAACAAAAAACAAAAATACAATGTTTTACAAAATGAAAACAAGACTACATAGAGTTTCACAATTGACATGAAATAACATTTGGCACAGAACATAATTGCACTACAAAGCTGAGGCCATATTGTGGTTCTGTTGTGTAGTCAAATTGGAGAAATACATTAGATAAGTAGAACATGTTCTACAATCTGAGGTTGTCGCATTTAACATAACCATAGTCACGTGTGCGAAAACAAATCACACCCGCGCTTACAGTGTTTTAATGACAATAACATATTTTGATATAAGTTAGATAGGACAATACATATATATGACATTAACACATGAATGTCGGCTTACTTTGCAATTTAACAGGAAAGCTCGTTTATATCGATATATTTAAATCTGTGTATTTTATGTATACGGCCTTTAAAACTTATGAGCCAAAAATATATTAAATTATTGTAACTATATTTATATTAAATGTGTCTATTTTTTCCCCTGTTTTTACTAAATTGTTTGTGCTAATATCCCCGGTTAAATAAAACATTAAAAAGTGACGAATAAGAGCAGCCATCTCTTACAGTTCGCCCAGAACAAAGCATTTCAATATCTTGGTAACAACCGAGATATCGATATAATTTATATATATATATATCGAACCAATTATATCGATATCTCGGTTGTTACCAAGATATTGAAATGCATTGTTCTGGGCGAACTGTAAGAGATGGCTGCTGTTATTCGTCACTTTTTAATGTTTTATTTAACCGGGGATATTAGCACAAACAATTTAGTAAAAACAGGGGAAAAAATCGACACATTTAATATAAATATAGTTACAATAATTTAATATATTTTTGGCTTATAAGTTTTAAAGTCATATATATAAAATACACAGATTTAAACAAATCGTTATATATGTTACATCGATATGTCGTTTAACTGTTACGTTACAACTGACCACGAATATGTGTTCAACTAAAAAGCCCTTGAGCTTCGTGCAGACATAGTTACGAGTAGTTTTGACATTATTACTTTAATGATCCATATCGGGGAATGCACCCGTCTGAATACACAACAGAAACCATTTCAAGGTCATATTGTATCGACATCAAACTTTCAACATAGTCTTTAGGATGTATGGAATATTTCACACCGCACATAACAAACATAAGAAATTAACTTTATCAAATAAAGATTTGTTTTTTCTTTAATTTTCATTTAGATCACATTAATTATTAAGTTGTTATGAAAAATAGTAATCGCTACTAATTGATTCTATTTTTTTGCTAAATGGTAAATTAATGTTATGAGGTCTGGTTGCAGGGTTTATCCCATAATCATGTTGGACTGAGCCACTAGTTAGCAAAAAATTGTTTTAAATATTTGTTTAATCTCAAATATGGATTTTTTCGGATCCTTGAATTTCCTATATCCATAAGGATAATACAAATTCAAGTATTAAAATATAGATCGTTAGGTGCAGCCAAGGGACGAGCAGAAAATGTGTGTGATACTTCCCACAAAACATACCTTTATACCCTTGAAATGAACAAAACAAATTAAGACTTCATATGTGATACATGTAATATAATAGTTAGCTCATGTTACACATGTCGAGGTAACAATAGAACTAGTTCATTCAAGGTTGTGCATATAAACAATACAACAATAATTATCAAAAGCACCTTATTAAAAGTATGTACAGTAATTATTATAAACATACAGATATGAGTACATGCATTGTAATACCTTGCCTCTTAATATATTAAAACACACACAATATCCACATACAGTTTGTACAGTAAACACAGATTCTGTTTGGATAGATGAGATGTCTATATTTTTTTTAAAAATAAGGTACATTCAAAGTGTATTTTGTTATTACTTGTGATGCTACTTGATTTCAACCAAAAATTATCTTACTACCTTAAAAGGAAATCATTACAAAACAAAACATTCATGGATGTTCGTTTTTTCCTTGATTATTTATAATCCATTTTTTTTACAACTACATAAAATTATTCTTTACACTCTGCTGTAGGTCTAATGAACATAGACATGATGATGGTATTTGAATTTATGTAAAAATTCGAGGTGGGGGGGGGGGAAATTATAAAATAAAACTATGACCCTAAACCTTTCATTTTTAAAAATATACAAATTGAGTTTACAACCATGATTTGCGTCATTGCTAGCTAGTTTCTTCTAGGGGCTTGTTTGACAAGGCATGTTCCCCAAAGAGGACAGTTTGGGAAACAACATTTTATTGACGTTATGAGCTTCACATCAGACGGTAAGATAAGTTGTAAATTTGTAAATACACTAGAAATGAGTCGAGTCCTATTTTTCCTACGAACCCGCTAAAACATAATGAGCGTAATCATGCTTTATTTTTCTTCCATTTTAATTTGGTTTATTATGTGATAAATTAATTAACTTATGGTCTATAACTATATTGGCGTAACTCACCATAAATCAACATAATAGCGTTTGAAAAAAATATTCATATTAAATAAATTGAATTTAAAATATGAAATTTTTCAGAGTCCTTGAATTTTTAATATCCCTAAGTATTCGAGAGAGCAAAGGATTCCTCCCAATGTGTATATACACGTACGTACATACACACTTAGAGAGTCCTTTAATGAACATCCTAGCTCAGTTTCAAACTCAAGATTGATTTATGACCCCTGAAAGGAATGCAATCCCGCATGGCCGAACAAAGCCTCGGCAAACACTGACCACGATATCTAATATGAGGCCTTGTTGAGGCCTTAGCGTGCTCCTGGGTATTAGTCGATACAGCCCTCCACCCCCGTAAGCGGGGATATTGATGATGGCATAGATCATAAGTGGCGATATTATTTTACAGGGGTGTTTTCACCCCGCCTTTGTATCATCCACCACACAGATTCTTGACGAGAGAGGGTAGCTACCCTTCTAACCTCCTCTTAGTTCGAGACCAGACCAGGGAAAACTACCCTTCTAACCTCCTCTTAGTTCGAGACCAGACCAGGGATACCCCTCTAACCTCCTCTTAGTTCGAGACCAGACCAGGGAAAACTACCACTAAATATCGATCCACGTGAAGATTGAGTTCTTGGAAATGATCGCGCAGCTTAAACCATAATTTTCCTTTAGGACTTAATTGAGATATTTAAGGGGTGCTTTAAGAATCGACACATGACTTAAAATCTCAAATCCCTAACCGATGCCACATCCAGTCCCCCGTCCGTTAACTCACCTCTATGAAAAGGGAAATCCTAATTTCACAAATAATGTTTATTTTCGGACATGCCGGGAATCTGACCTGTTACCATTACCGACTGATCAACGAGGACAAATGTTCAAGGATAAGTGAGGGGAGGGTAACCCAACCCTTCTAGTTAAAGTTTAAACCTAAAATAATAATAATAGTAATAATCGTAGAGGTTTTTGTTTCTCTTTCCCGTGATGGATGCAGAAGTCAAAGAGAATTGTCGAGCTTATGTTCATTTCATGATCCTTGAATACTGAAGATATTTTATTAAAACAATCTAGAAGTGATATATTGCACTTAATATTTTGATTAACATTTTTGAAACGAGCATTTTACGGGCAGTTCTACGATTCATTCTTTTATAAAAGCTAAAAGAAATATCTTCCATGTTTAAGAGGAAACTAAAGTTTTAAAGTTTGTTAAGGGGAAAGGAGGGGGAAAACAGATTTAAAAAAAGAACAAACTTAACTTTTCTCCCGTTAAAGAGAGCCGTTACAGAATCAGACATTCTGGTGGAAATGAAGGGAATCCACCCCCGCACCCCCGCCTCCCTCTTCAACCTCAAGAGAGTCTCTAATGTTGGCGGGAGGGTTCTTTGGTTTTGATTACAATTAACTCACTTTTAGCAAACTAGCAAGTGTAGAATATTTCTCTACACTTTAACGAGTGTTTATTACATAATTTAATTTAAAAAAAAGTTCTGTTTGAACTTATCTAATTAAGCTTTTGTTTTCGGTAGACGAAGTGAATGGCTGGAGGTAAAATATCCATTTCCAAACATGGCGGTTTTGTGTTTATACTCTTGTTAAATATTGCTCTACTATATATAGTTGTGTACATTATGAAGTGAGGGTGAATATAATCCGAGTATTTAGTGGAGTACTCCTTTGTTTGGGACTCGAACAACACAAGAAATTATGTGGCGACTTAATGAAACAAAGCTCAAAGAAGTCTAATGAGCAGTTTTTATGGAGCTATAATTATGAGTAATGTGATTTGTTTATATTTATAAATTATGTACACAGTTCCCTCGACAAATATAAATAACCGTTAATGTTATTGCATATTCTCTTTGGACCTGAGGAATTTCTCTCCCGCTCTCTTTCTCGGAGAGCGATATTTCAGTACACAATCTGTCAGTACACAATTAGTCGGAGCACAATATGTAGAAACACAATGTGTATGTATATTATTCTCTATTAAATTATGAACGACATTTTAAGATACAGAACACTTAGATTTATTCTACGCGCATAATTGCCAAGATTTAAAAATTAACACTTTGATTTTTAGCGTAAAAAAGTCCAAAGTTTGTTGTTTATACTTTGACGAATTTAATTAAAATCCATTTGCGAGAACAATTAAAACAAAAGTTTTGTGGAACTTTGCACACATAACGACAACCGAGGGTGCGGTTGGAAAAGGGGTTGGGGGGTCTAATAATGCCCCACAGTTATATTACTTATCTAGGTTTTTAAAAATATGCACAGGATGACGTATCGCATTGGCCCGGAAAATATTCACAATCTGGATAGTGGATTGATTTAAGTTTCAATAATATAGGTTCACCAGCTTCGGTGGCCGCGTGGTCTAAGGCGTCACTCTCGTATTAGACTAGACTGCAGATAACGGGGAGGTCAGGGTTCGAATCCCGGTCCGGTGTACTGAGGGTAGTTTTTCCTAAAAGGTTTTCCACTCTCCCGCCATACAAATGCGGCTACACTTTCTTTAATTGGAGCCTTACTCATATCTAACTCATTAGTATAATTAATATATGTGCGTATAACTTGAACAAGTAGTAGGGATGTGGTGTTGATAAAAATAATAATAATAATAATAATAAGATAGGTTCGTTATAAATAAATCATGTTTCAATGGTTTGAACAATTATATCCGAAAGCGTAGCGTGGGATCGGCTGCCATGTGTGGATACGATTGTTCCCAACACTAAAAGTCGGCTTATTAACAAACCTATCTTAGTTAAACTATTATTCATCATGAATATTTCAACAGTTTAAGCCTTACTACGATTCTACATTATTTTGTATGAGGAGTAAAAATGAGAGTGAAGATCCCAAATCGGGGATATTTTCCGAGCAGACGCGATACGCCATAATGTGCGTCTACGCATATTCTACGAGCTCAGTCCCAACAATCTCTGTTACCATCGTAAATACTAGACTTTAATCTGTACTTGGCTAAGTTTTGAAACGAGCTCATATTCAGTAAGACTTAATGTGAATCTTCGACATTTTTATCCAGAAATTACCAATCTCGTATTCAATTCTAAATTACGAATCTTAAATATAAGAAAGATTTTAATTGGATCCGAAATTTTAAAATCCAATTAGATCTTGGATTCGAGCTCGATGGAATTTGATTCGAAATTAGAATCTAAAATTTTTTGAATAATTTTATCATCTAGTCGTTATTTAAACACTGTGATAACCTATATTTTTATTGGAATAGATTTTTTTTTAAAATAAATAATTTAGCCTAAAATTCAATTTGGACTTACTAACATTAAATTATAAAATATTCTATTCAAATTTGTTTCGAAATGGAAGATATAGAATTCGAAAAGGGTTAACATTCAATACTTTAAAAGTAAACATAGGTCTAGTGGGATAGTTTCTGTGACGTCATGGCAAGAAGTTTATTTTTGCTCCGCGCGATATACATTTCAAGGACGCCAATAAGGTAATACTCTCAGTAAACCTGGCTGGAATTCAAACCCCGATCCACAGTCCGGTCTGTTGTGAGAGTTTACCTTTAACGCCGTCTGTGACAAATGTGTACTTAGGAGTGAACAGTTCTCCAAGAGATGCTAATGGCCGGTTACCGCCTCCCCGAGCACGGTCAAATGACCGTTCATTACTATCAAGACTCTCCTACGTTCCGCCCCCAACATATCTAACATCGCTCCGAAGGACTGCACCCTCTCTGACGGTGTATTCTTACCTCCTCCATTTGACACTGGAATTCAACCCCTCGAAGCAGACGCTGAGCGTACGATGCGTGTGTGTGTGTACGCACTGTATCACGTTCATGCGTTCGAGCGTTACAGTCTCGTCCTGACGAGTTGAAACACGAACTGTGAGCTAAACCACGGTAATAACACGAAGAGAATGTTGGTATATTATATTTATAAACGTTACCAAATCTACTTTTATGTATTCATTCGCCAAACCATTATATATGCAAGACTATATTTGGGTTTGTTATTTTTTGGCGGCCAAAACTTTCACAACAAACCATTTGATTTTAAGCGTGTTTCCAATTTTGTGCCGGCTGTCAGTTTCCACCACTCCCATGGAGAATGTACTCTAGGTACATTCCTGTCAAGCCTCGCTAACGGCCCGCTAGATGTCTCTGTCTGTTCTTTTGAGCGTGGGCGTGTTTCAAACCCTGTTAACGATCCCCTTCGTTTGCAGTAAGAGGACAACGAATTTCCGACAAGTTGTTTTATTTGTCGTGGGGATCGAAAACTAATTAATGGGGTTCTTCCTCAATCACCTGCCAAAATGTTAATATAGTTACAGTGGAGAAGACTGCGCTACACAAGGAGGTTATTTATAACTGTCTTAGTTACGTAACCACACACAAGTAATAACTAATCAAATACACTTTAAAATATCACTCAAATAATAATGTTGGAATCATTTTTAAAAACATGTTTCGATGAAGTCTCTATAAGAATATATCGTGTTAATTATTAGAGAACTAAGGCTACTAGGAGAATATACTAGCCCTTGCAAGGAGAGAATATACTAGACCTTGCAAGAGGATAGAATATACTAGCCCTTGCAAGAATAGAGAATATACTAGCTCTTGCAAGAAGAGAGAAATTTGTGACGGTCACAATACTGTTCCATACATGCACCCTTTTTGGAAACATCCCTTATGATCACATAAGCCACTTGGGGGATGTTTGGAACTGTAAAGGCTGAAGATAATTTGTCATCACTGACCAGACCTGTATATTTTGAAATGACGAGGGTTAATAGTTTTAAAGCGTTGTCTGCTCTTCTAATGTTTACAAACTCTCCCTTCTTCTTCTGAAATGAGCTAGGATAGAATGAACAGACATGAAATGTTGTCGCATTCAAGGGCAAAGTCAGTGTTCAAGTTACGCAAACAATTTGCTTATTAATACTCTTACAAACAATCCTTACAGACTACGAGAAAACACTTGTTTATGTACTATATATATTTCAAAAACAATTTTGTGATTACTGATACAGTTCATCGTAAATTAAAATACAAAAGTTTTTTTACTCACGCTTAGAAAGTGTTTATTGACATATAATTTTGCAATTTTTAAAAAATAGAGTAGAGATATTAATACAATCAGTGTGTTTTCCCAAATGTCCTGTGACCCCCAACTAATCTACGACGAAACATGGAACCAGTTGATAGCAGCTATGTACTATCACACAAATCCTACAGTCTACATCACATGGAGCAAAGGAGATTGTTGTGACTATCACACAAATCCTACAGTCTACATCACACGGAGCAAAGGAGATGGTTGTACGTGTTTATTTGACAGGAAGACAAATACATTAAAAAAGGCGTCTATAATATTATTGCCTAGTATCAATAAAGATAATACATTCTTGAAAAAACTATGTTAATTCTAAAAATATACATTCCCTAAGGTAATCTACAAATTAGAAAGTATAAGCAGTAACTACTGTGATAAGTAAGTACATGCTCAGTCTTAAAACTGTTAGGTTAAATAGCTCCACTCCTTACAACATTCTCTGTTCCAAGACTTGATCTGTTTGTCAGAATGTACACTCTCGGTCTATCCTGAGCTTACCTTGATGGGCCATAGTGTAGCCTGTCGAGGTAAGCCACCGTTCAGGTTGAACAGAGTGTACATAGAGCAACAATAGTTCTAAAATATCTCAAGATAAACAAAACTATGGTTCAACATCTCGTGTGTGTGTGGGTCATGCGGATCAAAATATGGAATTAAATTATTTAACATGTATGAAATAATCGTAACTATTGTAGTTCAGATCCAAGAGAGATGATTAATCTCATGTCTCGTGTACAAGCACATACATCTACTATAATTAATAAACAGCTGAATAAATTCACCAATTGCTGGGTGTTTGGCTTCGGCTCACTCAGAGCTTGAAAATTAATATCACTTGGAAATAATTAATTATTACTAGGGTGGTAGCAATGATCACATCAGGGCTCTTAAAACATGATAATATAATCTATAATTTGATTAAACAAAACAAAACTGTCTTACTGGTAATACATTTTAAAGTGGAATTTTTAAAAATTTACAAAAAACTTGGTTTAAATTATATAGTCATTATTTGGAAATTATAAATTAAAAAAACTAAAATCTGATTTTGGACCTAATATATTAAAAATAAAATTAATACAACATTTTGTATATTTTGGTTTTTTCATGAGGAGAAAGTAACTTTTGTTTTCAAACACTAAATTTTATGTGCTCTGTTTTTTTTTATGCTTAGTGAATTTTTTGCTATGCACAAAAAAAACTGTATACATATATTCGAAGTGCATTCTACCTGACTACCTGAAATAATATCTAAACTGTACAGTTTTGTTAGATGCAAACATCTTCATATATACAACAAGCAATTCAACGTAACCGACAGTCCTTGGTTCGTTATTCGTGCTATCCTAGTCGCTAGTTAAAATTAAACTCATTATTAAGTATAGTCAAACTAAAACTTACTCGAAGTAATTTATAGCGATAGTATGACACTACTAGAATATTACTTACTATTGAAAATTACTAGCTTTACTTTTAAATTTTTGAAAATAACCCAAACCCAAACTACTAAGCTACGACGCATCTCAAATATTGACTTTCCTTTCCGTCCAAAGTGAGTAGAAATAATAATTGTACTTTTTATCGTATTACTTATCAAAGAAGAGTTCAGTATTAACATTATCTGTCAAACTTTTAAAATGAAATTGAATAAAATGTCGGCACCATTATACCCCCAAAGTAATTAGATTAATATATACAATTATTTCACTTTTGTGCTCTTATATTTACGAACATGTTGTATAGATATTTTCTACATGGGTGAATATATATATATATATATATATGGTTGATATGTGGACTTCCATCACCAAATACTTGTATACTCACTGGCAGATATACCTGCCTCCTCCCCGTGTGATTTATTTCTATACCTAATAAGCAGTAAGCAATCTTAGCAATATTATTTTGACAAGGATACGTTACACATTTACATACACTATGTGATAGAAATAGAAATTAAATGTTTGAAATTAAAATTGACGTGTTAGTGAAAAATGTATGAAAAGTTTAAGAACTATTTAATTATGCTTTTAAAGGCATAGTCTACCGGTGTTAAAAATACTTCAATTGATTAGTGTTTTTTCTTCTTTTTCTTCAATCCAGCTCAATCAGAATTAAAGTTTATTTAAAGTTCAAATTTAATTTGAGCTCGATATGTTCATTTTACAAACAGTATAAATATTGTATTTACATTTTAAGGATATTTCCTCATGGAAGGGTTTATTTGTTGAAGAACATTAAAAAAAAACAGCAAACCAATATTTTTAGTATACTACTTTATGCAATATTTAAAATATGCCATTAGCACAAAGAAAAATTTGTTAAAATAATTTAGCATTCACAGTTTAAAGCAGGTGAAATTCAGCACGTAGCATTATTTCATTTTTCTAAAATAAACCCTGAAATAATTTAATTTAATCTATAAAACAAACTATTTTTATATATTTATTTAAAATCGACTAAAATACGAATAAATGTTTCACTCGCATCTTTTCAAATTTTGTTTCACAGAATAAAAATATCGTGCGAGCTATAATATAGAATATATTTGAAATGGTTCAAGATTTTTTATGATATTTTCTACTAACTTTATTTTTTTAATCTCGTAAAAATGTTTTTACTATAAAAATAGATAAGTACCCATTTAATTGTGTTAAGGACACGATTAACTAACCATAATTCACATGAAAAAGAAATAGTATGAACAAATACATATTTTTAGCCCCACGCGACTTGGTTAATAATAGAAATACAAAAATTGTGATTAGATTTTAATTTTAGTTTATTTTCTGTATTTAATTGTAACAATAATACTACTTGGCGGAGACGTACAAATAACCTCAAGTAATACGATCAGTCGTGTACAATACCTCTGAAAAGCTTACCACTCTTAGTTATATACTACTCCTTTGTGCTTCATTATGTATCTACTTTAAATATCCATTTCAAAATGTAATGACTAACTCTACTTTATTGAAAAGACATATTACAACTATGATTATTCACAAAGAATATGTTTCATGTTATTGGACAGTTTGGTCTTTTGTTCTTGAATATCAATCCCTTATCTTCTTCAGTGTAGTCACAGTATTATACCTGACGGTCAGACCCAAATAGGACTTGTGATATTTCACAGATAATATCCCAAAGTGATGATTAAATATGTAGTAAATTGCGTTGTGTGTGTTGATATTTATAATATATATTTAAAGAGTGATGTTAATTTAACAATTTGAATATAAATATGTGAGCTGTATTCTTGTGTCATTCGGTTTAGAACACCTTAGCGCCCTGAAGACGAATAGTGTTACGTATTATAAATACAATGTTTTTTTTTGAAAAAATCTCAATATACAGTCATTTTGTTGATTTTTCATACAACATATTTATTTTATTCCAAACAAAGGTGTCATTTTATAAAAGGGATGAAATTATTTCAGTTCGCTCATCTAAACAAAAATTAAACCAAAATGCACTTTTAAATAAATGGTGTGTTACCAAGAATAACATTTTATTTCAATAGTAATATGAAAACAGGAATAGTTCCACATACTATCCTAGACCCTCCTCCCTCCCTCCGAGGTGCCACATACTATCCTAGGCCCTCCTCCCTCCCTCCGAGGTGCCACATACTATCCTAGACCCTCCTCCCTCCCTCCGAGGTGCCACATACTATCCTAGACCCTTCCTCCCTCCGAGGTGCCACATACTATCCTAGACCCTCCTCCCTCCCTCCGAGGAGCCACATACTATCCTAGACCCTCCTCCCTCCCTCCGAGGTGCCACATACTATCCTAGACCCCCTCCCTCCCTCCGAGGTGCCACATACTATCCTAGACCCTCCCTCCCTCTGAGGTGCCACATACTATCATATATAAACATGTGTGTACGTGTGAATAGGTACATTTAGAAACTATATAACGTGTGTAACAGCAATTTTAACTAAGATTTTAGATAGCATTTCGTTGCAAGGAAATCGCACTCAATTATTTATCAACATGTCATTATTATAAATTATAATGTAGGGAAAAGTGAAATGGAAATCTTCTACATGTAAAACTACGGTATTAAATGGGTCGAATATTTATATGTTTGTACATTCTGACGAAATAATGGCAGTTATATTTGTGTGCGGTGACAAAAAACGTATATTCCTAACATTTTTTTATCTGGCTGCCATGTGGATTTTCCCATTTTACACTAATATAATACTCTCAGCAACTATAAAGCTTGCACACAGAGTCAAATATTATTCCAATAAAATATAAAGTTTACACCTCATATAAATTTAAAATACTTGCTGTAGAACATAATCCTATTTTTAAACAAGTCAAATACGATCCAACCCAGTGTTCTAAAATCTTTAGATTATTTTCGTATTACTTTAAAATTGAGACCCTTCATCACAAATATATGCATTTATTAAAATCTAATATTATACACCTAATTACTGATCTTGTATACTACTTGTTTGGAACTATTTTACACAGCGTAGTGGAAGAATATAACACCACAGAGACGGTGTGGCGTGTAATTAGTCACCTAATGAATGTCAATTAACAGTCTAAACCCTCAGACATTAATACAGGTACTATGAAAGCAGTTATATTAATAACAAATGATCTGTTAATAATTTTCAGTGCATTAATTAAGTGAACAAATTATGCTCATATTTAGTCAAATGCAATCATGCGGACGAGATATAATTTCCTCTCCAAACCTCCATTGTGCAATTGCATACAGTTTACACAAGATATATTATATATAAAACCAACAAGCACTTAAAACACATGTGCTAGATTACGCCTAACTTACACCTAAGCTCAATATTTTACAAGCGAGTTCATCAATCCACCATGATATGTCCATCAGTTCTGGAAATCATATCTTTTCGAACAAGCCAAACTTACAATTATTTGTATTATATTCCACTTTTAAAACAGATTGAAATATTAAATCATAAAGTCAAGCTGTTATAAAGAGCACACAATCATATTTAATGTCACTTTTTAGTTAACAAATAAAGCCGTATTAACCATGGCATTTTTTGTGTGTATAAGGCTTGCAGGCACTTAATTATCCACCTATGGCAACGGAATGATTCGCCTTCAAACAAAAATGCAGCTGTGAAGGTGAAGAAAGCTTTACAAAATACCAATTATGTGGAAAGTCTTGGAAACCAGTGCGCAGGCATTTTGACAGCCATCTTAAAAAATGATGCAACATGCCAATCTCTAAAATATGTAACTCTTAAATACAAGTTACATACCAAGCAACAAAACTGCTGCTAAGCTTTCTCTACATGCCATGACAAAGCAAATATATCATTATAGTTGAGTTACATTATATAATTAAAAAACAGCCAATAGGCAACGAGATAAAGCAGTATAAATAAATAAATCTATTATTTTTAATTATGATTAATTGGGTTCAGTAGTGCATGGAATCGAAGATGTCACTAGTGGTTAATTGAAATGTACTAGTGACCTATGAAAACAAAACTATGCTGTTAAAATTTTATGGTCGATACAATTTGTAAATACTACTCTTTAGAGATTTCTTTAACTTAAAATCGTCAATATATTTTAGTTTCTATAAAACTCTTGCAACGAATAAAGCCAATTAATAAGTTCACGTCGGTCTCTATAATAATCCTTTAATAATGAAAGTCTGTGGATCTTCATAAAATATATTATCATGCTGGCAAAATATAAAACTTCTAGCATAATATGTTGAAGTTGCATGTCAAAAAGGTCAAGATATTTATTCAAGTGCAAACTGATAAAGTTTGAATACACCTCTAAGCCGCAACAACTTTTTTGCCAACATGTGACCGCACGTTCAATCTGTTCTAAAAGCTTACACAATTGTTTTTACTAACCTCGTCGTTTTTCTGTGCACAGTCCTAGAACAAGTTAGAAAACTGTCACTTACCGTGGACCTAGGTAGTGTTAGGTTAGGTGTACTATGTTTGATGATGATACACATGATACGTTACTAATGTTGGGGAAAGTGAATATGAACATTAGTGTATTTCCATAGCACACACACAAACAGTTCTGGTTCACAGCGGTTTACATGTATATTGTTTAAAGAAAATTACGCCAAATGTAAATATATCACCGGAAACTTAATGTGTTTTTTCCTTAAGCAGCAATTTATGGACTCTCTTTATTTCCAGAACTATGTTGATGCCTCTATGATCACATCACAAAATTGCAGTTTTACTTGTCCACAATAGTTCAGTACATGTTATTAGAATTATTCATTGTATGTACTGTACATTGGTACGAAATACAATGGCATACCACACATAGTATTATAGCACGTACAGAATGATATGTCAGCGTCCCAAACTCCAAAAAACTACATTGAGTATGATAGCAAAAGGATGTATATGTTAAAAACGTTCACAACTCCACCAGAGCACGATTGTAAACACTGATATGCAGAGTTAACATCAGACAACAATGAACGTAAGCAAAAATAAAAGTTAAGTAGTGGCCAAAAAGGAGTATAGCTATTAAATATTTAATTGAAGCAGCCTAAACAATTTGGCCATGTCAAAAATTCCGGCTGGTGAACCCCATGCATGGATATGTTCGGTTCTATTTAGATAGGCAACAACAAAGGATCATGTGAGAAAATGTGTAGGCCTAGTTTCTAAATGAAAGAATGGAGTATACAGATACAAACAATTGACAATAGTTTTTTTATCCACGTTATACCATATGATCTTAACATACATTATCATCTGGTATTTCCAAGTCCTGCTCCTTTTTGGCTGCTCTCAACGTTTTCTTGAGCGGGACTGCTTATGCCGCGACGTCCACCCCTTCCGAACGGACCATCATAGCACTTACCGAGCTCGGAGCAGCGCCGGCTGTCGTGGAGGTGGCCGTCGCAGCTTCTTGGATCTTCTCCTCTGCCTTCCTCTCCTTTAGCGCCTTCAGAAGCTTCCACTTGCTCCCCACGCCACCTCCCGACGACCCTCCACTGCCTCCAGATTCAGTCTCCACTTTCTCGATCTTGACTTTAGGGGGCTGAGACGAAGTGCCGGAGCTGTCCTCGCTGGCCGGGACGCTCAGCGACCCTTCCCTCACGGTGGTAGTTTCTTCGCTGTCCCAGCCTTCACTGGCCGGAATGCTGACAGACATTTCACTGGGAGGTACGCTGACGGAGCCTTCCCTGCTAAGTGACTCAGACGGTCGGATATCTCCTTGAGAGTATCTGGTCCTTGCGTACTCGGCCTCCATAGCCGCCTGCTCTTCCTCGTCGTCGTACATCTCATCCATGCTTTGATGAGGACTGTCAGGACCACTGGTTTCTCCGGAGGAATCCTCATCATCATCCATCATACATTTCCTCTTCCCTATCGGTTCTTCCACAGGCAACACTGGTTGGTCTGATGATTCTATGACTCTGCCCTTGTCATGCCTAACATCATTGTCTCTCTCCAAATCCTCCCAACGCATAGAAGAACCGGAGTATCTATAGTTGTTTTGGTCGTCTGTGTCACCCTTTGTACTAGCCTTCAGTCTTAGCTCTTTCAACACGAAGGACATGTGTTCCTTCACGGTCTCATCCGGCTCAAACACGTCGTCCGGCTCAACGATAGTTCCTTGTCTTTCGAGCTCTTCGAGTTTCCTCAGTTCGTACCTATACCATTCGTCCTCGCTGTCGATGCTATCTTCTGTGCTCTGGCGTCTGGAAGACACTCTAGAAGTACTTCTCCAAGAGTGGGTGCTTCTAGCATCCTCGTCTGTCTCCCCTCGCCCCCACGGTATTTCCAGACTTTGCTGATGTCTTGGGACACCGTGCATTCTGCTACCTCCAGTACCGCCTCCACCCCCTCCCATGCTCGCTATGTAATTACGCATGCTCGATATGGAGGGACTTCCTTCAATGGTGGGAAGATGGTCACTTTCACTTCTCGTGACTAGCTGCTGCTGGGGTGGTAGCGGGGGTGGTAGTGGTGGCGAGGGAGGGGCTTGTTGTTGGGGCTTATGAAGTTGATGTTGTTGCTCTTGCTGTTGTTCAAATTGTTTCTGATACTGTTGTTCATATAGTTGTTTTTGTTGCTGTTGGTATTGTTGTTGTTGCTGCTGATGATAATACTGTGGATGTTGTTGAAATTGTTGTAAATGATGAGGCTGTTGTTGGTACAGCTCTGGTAAAGTTTGCTGTTGTTGGAAATCTCGCTGCGGCTGATAATCTTGTTGATACTGCTGTTGTTGAAAATTATCTTGGTGTTCGATATCGGGTTTTCCGATTGACTCAGTTTCTACATACTCATCTATGTTAGTTTCTCTTATTGTTTCCATTTCATCTATGTCTTTTTCTTCCACCCCTAATCTATCCTCTTTCAGACGATCTTCTTCCTTTTCCTCATCGATAAATTTGTCTTCCGGTCCCATCTGTTCCTCAGATACGGTAGAAGATTGCCTTTGACGATACTTTCCAAGAGCTCTTGACACAGCAAACTCTCTAGAAGCGACCAGAGGTAGCTGGATGCTTTCTCCGGTCACTGATTCATCACTGCTTGTTCCTGTAGCGCTCTTCTTTACGTCTCCAACCGTGGCGAAAAGAGAAGCCGCATCTCCCACGTCAGATATCCTAGACTCTTCGTCGTAAGGTGTTTCTACTATCTTTTCAGACATGAACTCTGCTCTCTGAATGGTTGTTTGCTGCTGCGGTTGAGGAGTGGTAGGTGGGGGTAAACTAGTTTGGCGCTGAACTTTAACAAACATATCTGTGGGAACATCCGAGAATAAACTATCCTCACTGTCTTCCGACATAGCACTGGTAGTGCGACTGCTACTCCATTCGGATTCTGACTGTTCTGGGTCAGACATGGAATGGGCTGTTTGGTGGTGTCCTCTCCGCTTAGCCTTCTGCAAGATACCTGACACGGTAGAAACTAAACCACTTTTCTTTTTCTTATGGGGTGGTAAGGAGTTTTGTTGTTGAGCTTTTGGTCTAGATTTTCCGTAACTTCTACCGTGGTTTTTGGACATTGTCAAGTCTTCCCTCCTAACTCCTGATGGAAGAGAATGGGATCTGTGTCGCCTGGACAAATGAAGGTCGGGTAGCCAACTGCTGACTGAACTCATCGCTGACTTGAGTTTTCCTCTTTTACTTGCCTTCTCCTCAGGCTGGAAGTTATTGTCCTTGATGTCTGCTGAGATGGAGATATATCCGGATTGGGAAACAATAACGCTACTGGGATCGTAGTACTGTGATTCATGGATTTGTTGGTTGTATTGGTGGTGGTGCTGTTCTGGTGCGTTTCGTTTCCTCAGGTCAAGTTCAAGGTATGCCATGTCAGGTCTTTGGTTCCATGCGTATTCCCTCCCATAGGCCTCGTTTTGATTTTGTGGTGCCATCTCTATAACAGGCTGTGTTTGTTGCGACTGGGGGAATCTTCTAGGATCAGTAGGATATTGCCAATCAGCGGGTGGCTCAACGTTTCTGTAATCATGTTGTCTTATCTGTTGTCCTACCTGATCTGTCTGACCATTAGTCCATTGAACAGGAGATTCATACCTTGTATTGGTAGGATAATATGATAATGCATCAGTTATATTACCGGTTGGAAACATCGTACGATACATTGCTGTCTTATACCCTTCAAGATTTGCCACACCACTACTAGTTGGGGTTGAGTAACCTCGAGAAAGGCTTTTCTTAGTAGTAGTAGGACCGGGATAGCTCGAGGTCGACTGGCTACGATGCATGGTGGAGTGATCAACGTCTCGTTTGTGGGTTGTCGATGTCCTTGGTGGGTGGTATTGATGGTCGGACTTGTTATTATTACTACATGGTTCCACTAAGTCTGGGTAGGTGAGATTACCATTTTTAGCCCCATAACTGGACGTACCACTCGTGTATACCGAAGTAAAAGACTGCTGCCTGTTGCTACCAGCCACAGAGTAAATGGCAGGCTGCTCACTCCGGTAAAGATAATCTCCGTAAGTCATCGCTGCTATCGTTGTCATCAATGTTTGTGGTAGCGTGGCTTGGTTAGGAGAATGAGTTCTAAAGTCTTGCATTCTCTGAGAAGGCGCCCTCTTGGGGCTTACACTCATGTCAGAGCTTGGTGCGGGAGAAGGAACAAGGTTTCCAGAGCTCATGGAAGGGGTACTTCCATCCAAACTAGTCGGAGACTTGACGTTAATAAAGGCAGACAAGTGCTGACTGGAGGAACTGGGACGAGGAGCGATAGGGGCGGAGAAAGAGTATGAGTATGGATCCGTCAGTTGTGGAGGCACGTTTGATGAAGACAGGAACTGCTGCTGCAACTGTATTGGAATTGCAGAAGACGGGGGGAAAGGTTGTTGGGTTTGTTGCTGTGGCCCTCTACAAGTGTGCATGGCAGTTTCCATCGTGTGTGAAGTTGACGTGATAGGAGTCTTGTTGTTTCCACCGGGTCCTGCGACACTTTTAGGAGAACCGGGGGATTTCTCCATACTCGACCAACCGCTCATAGAAGAAAGGCCAGAATCAGATTTAGCTGTGCCAATATTGGTAGAAGAAGACTTGACGAGATTTTTAGGTGACAGTCTTGGTGACTTGGGTGAGTGGGGGGTTCTCGGACTGAGTCTACCTTGATGTTCAGACGATGGGGATATAATTGAGGTAGAACCTGCTGCTGTGGTACCTAGAAGAACCTTCGTTGGGCTGGAACATCGCATTATATTTGTATCAGAGCTCGTCATCAATAACGAGTCGCTCAAGTCACGTGGCGCAGGGGGAGGAGGACTGGTCGGAGAGGATAGAGGCGTTCTTCTTTCTTCACTGAGGTCGAGGTCCAGCCTTGACCCACTACCGATATAGCCATCTTGCCTGGTCCTCAGGCTGGAAACTGACAATGTTGGTGATTTTGGAGCACCGTAGAGTGTAGGAGAAGTACGGGATGCAAATGATGACTCCAGAGCCTCCTGGTAGCTTCCCACAACCCCATAATCACCTGAGAAGGTATCTAACTCATACCTTTCAGATACATCTTTCGGAGAGGTGGAGAATGAAAGAGATGAAGAGGTTATATCTGTGTGAAGGAGGTCCGACGAAGATAAACCAAGCATATTCTGGAGACTGTTTGTAGCTAACGTATTGGAAGAATCTAGAAGGACGCGGTGCCTTGGAGAAGTAGCAGAAGGAGACATAGAAGATAGGAAGCCTGACATCGCCGACGCAATTTCCGGGTCCGTCCCACCTCCACTGTCAGAAGAGAGTCTCGAACTAGGTCTGGATTTGTTGCTCGTGGTACCCGACATGAACCCTAATTCAGTCATACCCCCTCCGCCCGCGCTCCTTCCAAAACTCCATTCTTGTATCTCAGACTCAGCGTACATTTGTCTCAACTGTTCATCAATAACGCTCGTGTCTTCTATCAGACTTCTTCGCGCTTCGAATTGCCTCTGAGGGGAAGACGAGTCCTCCATAAGTCTGGTCTGCAGGTCTTTCAAGTCCTGAGAGTCTTTTTGCAGCTTGTTGGTTAGACGGTCAAGCTCCTTAAGCTTTTCTAGCGTCACCTGGTCAATCACACTCAGTCTGGCGAGGTCCTGTTCGCTGACGCAGGGTGAATCCCCCCTATAATCTCGATAATCCATTGCGGTATACACTTCTTCCTCGGTTCTACTTTCATCACTCTTGGGCATCGAGCTATCATTAGCCGTAGCTTCTTCCTTACCTTCATTCTCCTCTCCTTCTTCCGCTTCCTCCCAGATCATCCCGAGCTGCGATGAGGCACCGGAAGATGACGCCACCGCGACAACAGCCATAGCCGCGTCGGGGGAGCCACCCAAGTCATCTCGGTAAGCATTATTGAGGCTCCGATAGAAGGCCTCGTCGGGCATCCTTACTTCGTCCATAGCGTTGAGTTCAGAGAGTATTCCGGCGGTGACCGGGCAAGGCCCGGAGATCTCTTGGACCACTCCGGCTACCTCCGTGGCCGCCTGCTCGTCAGAGGCGCCCATGACGGTGTAGAACTCTAGTAGTTGAGCGATAACGCTCTGTTGCTCGTACAGGAGTATCTCCAGTTTCTCCAGTCTCTCCCACATCTTGACGTACTCCTGCGAGAGCAGGTCCAGGGCGCGCCAAGCGTACTTCAACTCCGTCTCCAGTATGTTCAGTCTTGAGCCCAGCCGCTCCATGTACTCTCCGATGATGATGTCTAAGCTCTGGGCGAAGGTCTGGGCGGGCGGTGGAGACACAGGAGACGTCGATGATGTCGTGTTTTGCGGTAAACTCTTAACCGACTCCATGTTTTTATTCTAAAGTTCAAGACAAAAAGTCGTCACACGATACAAACTTACACGGCACGGTTAGGGAACTGTCAACACAATTCTTGCACCAACTATTTTACATTTTATAAGTTTCATCTTCCCTCCAATGATTGCACGAAAACAATTGACGTCGAATGTAGGCTTATTTTTTAGGCACGGAATACAAAAAAAAACACTTTACCGAATGAGTAGAACTTATTAAGAGATATATTTAATGTTCTTTTAAAAATCAAACACAGTTACTAAGAAACTTTGTTTTTGTCATGTTGGTCTGGGAAATAGCATCGGGGGGTCGAGATTGTTGGCAGCCCTTCCCACTTACAACCATAGTTCATGTCTCTACACAGACTGTACACATAGAAAATGTTGTATTATTTGTTTTAGTAAGAATAATAATTGACTGAATGGTATACACGGACATTCTTGTAAGTGTTTATTTAACTCATGCTATGGATCTCAAAAAGACTCAATTTCTTTCGTTGCTGTAGAAACATTCGTTGTAGACAATCTGGAAAGAACAATCTATTAGTAGATGTTGGGAGACATTTCTACACTTGCTCCAAAGTAAGAGTGCCATAAAGGGGATTTCATAGCACTTCTGTTACTTTATAAGTAGAATTATGTAAATGAGTTCATATTGACATATTTAGTGTTTAGAACAAGATAAATAACATATATATTTAACATTACTATGGCAAGGATTCAAACACTGGACTTTACGTGCAAAATTAAGGGCTGAGCATTTAGTAAGAGATCTTATGGAACCATAATTTAAGCTACTACAACAGTTAAGAGGATTTTTATTAAAATTGAAAAGTAAAATTTTAATATGTAAATTAACTCTGCTATAAAGGAACATTTAGGAAAATAACTTTTTTTCTGTCGGCCAGCATTAATAACCTTTTAATTTATTATTTATTTTATCTGGAAAATCGACTGTTTCAAATCACATTACTGCACGTATAAATATATGAAAACTCTTTTAGTAACCTTTAAAAAAATGTAAAAAAAATAAACACATAATATTATCTAACTCAGGCTGCAAAACTCTGAATAGCTCAGTTGTTAGAGCATTGACGTATGGAGATCATAAAGATTTAAAATTTCTGTCCAATATTCATTTTAAAATCATAGCACTGTAAATATCTGAATAATGGACTGCACACTATTTATTCTGAAAGGTAGCAGTCTTACCTTAACTGGTTACACTATGGCCCTATCCTATAAGCTACACCATAGTGGAATAATACAAGGTAGGCTTGCAACCTTCCAGAATAAATTAAGGATACGTTGGAAAATGAAATAATCTGTGTTCTCATTAGTAATTTTAAAATAGAGTTGCATAATCCTCCTGGCAGTTGAAACATGGTTCTGTTCGTTAATAGTTTATATCATTTAAATACACTTATCTAATACTCTATTGGTAGCATATTTTAAACGAATAATGTACAATAGCACGTTGGGACCAGCTTCTCTTTAAATAAATAATTATGTTTTTTAATGTTGGGTATTCAGTCGACACAACGCAGTATCAAGTGACATAAGACGAGGCACTTAAAAACATAACAGTCTAAAAAATCTCTTTGTAATGCGATCAAAATGACTTGCTGTTTAAAAACTAAAGCTAATGTTTCCGTCTTCAAAATGTCACAATAAACACAATCATATAAATATAGCACTTATTAAAGCTAACTAAGTTTTAGCACAGTAATAAAAGACATACATATAATTGGAAATCCGGAACATTTTCTCATAAATTACTATGGTTTCTAATAACAACATAAATACTAACATTACAAAATATACACACATAATTTGTAGTTCTACTTATACCTTAGTAATGATATATTTTATATAAACCTAACTAGATAATGAATCGTCGCACCTCAGGCAATTTGTACACATTTCTAAATCAATATATTATAAAATAATTTAATTACATATTAATTATTTAATCTGATTTATTTAACTTATCTCTGAAACTACCAGACCGTATTCAAAGAAATGCCACTCTACATTTAAAAAATAAACTAAGCAAATATGAATTTCTGAAAATTGAAAAATTACAACTGGACACGGGAATTGAACCCGGGACATTTGGTCTAGTACGCCAATGCTCTGACCACTGAGCTATCCAGGAATCGTCCCGTGCCCAGGGTAATTCTTCACTCATATTTTAAGGCAGAGTCTATGATGGACGTGCGGAAATCGTCGGCTACAAATGTGTGATTATATTAATATCACGAGCTATCTATCAGATAACGCAGCCATATTCGACTCGGTAGTTGGCTTATTGCTGCCAATTGTACAATTATTATAATTGTAAGGGATTGCATATTTAATAATCAATTTAAAATATGAGTGAAGAATGACACTAGGCACGGGATGATTCCTGGATAGCTCAGTGCACTAAGCCAAATGTCCTGGGTTCGATTCCCGTGTCCAGGTGTCAATTTTCAGAATATGATATCTATATGGAGTAAATCCTCACTAACAAAAATACATGATAGCTTTGGCTATTTGATTATTAAATATGAATTTAGTCGTATTTTACAATTTTTTAAAAACTATTAATTTGAAGCTCATATAAAATACATCCGCTCCCGGTACAACGTACACACAAAACAAGAAAATGTTGGAATTTATTTTTTAACAAGGTTTGTTTTCACCAGCACATTTTAAATAGTTTCATTAAAAACTTTGTCTTTAACCAAGCACACTATGTTGTCAGCGAAAGAGTGTTTTTATGCAGTGAGTGTACGTGACGGACCTTAGTACACTCACTGCACGTAAATTCCTGTCGATTGTGTGCGACAGAATATCCCACGAAGCGCGCAGAACATAGAATTCATCGCAGGGAACGCTGATAAAATGAACGAGAGTAATAATGTGTGTCCGGGCCGGAGAACTTACTGTAAGGGTCTTCTAAGTCAGAAAGCCCGTACTGGTGTTCACGTGGACTTGGGTGTCAGTCTCGCCTGGTCTGTTTTGTCTGTGAACGGAAGGTAAGGACTATAATCCCGGCCGGGCTCTAATGAAGTGTTTTTTTTAACTAAATGGTTTCACGAACTTCCTCTACGCAAATGGAGAGGGCATTTTCTGTAAAACTCTGCCTTTATTATTCTTACATCATTGGTGTAGATAACCATTCCCGTGGTGTAGCGACCAGTGCACCCAGCTGCGAGCTTAGGGGTCTAGGGTTCGACAACCAGCTGGTACCTAGGGTATTTTTGCCTAAAGGGGAATTACCCCACTGGTCACCAGGGTTTGGTTAGTTAGACTTAAGTTGGGTTGCGTTTCCACTGGTTCCACATCCTCATACTCACCATCACCATCATACTATCACCATCACCTCATCTCATCGGGACAAGGAAAGGATGTACTATTAGTACATTCGGGCGGTACACTAGTACGGTACATTAGTACTGAATAATCTTCCAACAAACTGGGCTACGAGTGATGTTAGCCCAGACGCGAAATTATTATTATTATTATTATTATAAATACGTCCGTGATGGGTTGTAATAAGCCATACAGATAAACAAACAAACAAACAAGAAGACTATACATTTATATTTATTTTATTGGCCTTATTTCTTCCTCAACACCCGTAAAAGTTGAAACTGTTTCGATCTTGTTAAACACCGCATCTCTGAGTTGGATAAGCACAGTTACTTTGAAGGGGATTACTTTTCCGAGACAACTGAGCTGTATCATTAACTACACACCTTGGCTGTTAATGACACGATTTTATCCAAACCACAATCCAGCATTTACGTAAAGTAAGACTGAAAATAATTGAGGGAAAATCGCCTCTGTATATCCAGCCAAGATTCGAACACTGACCTCCAACGAGTCTAGATGAGACTGACAATTATTTTCCGTCTGCCCAAAGGTTCTAATACATTTTTATGTTACTTTAAAAGATCTAAAAATAAATAAACCGCCATTGGCGATTCCCTTTATATATTAAAAAAAAATTAGGTCGATTTAAATGTCGACGTTTCCAACACATTTTAAGTGCTATTGTAAGTTGCAGTAAAGAGAGTAGATGGATTGATCTCCTCATACCTGACAGACTCCTGTCATAGCGCACTGTCATTAACAGAACTAGCTACTTTATTATCAACTCGGAATTCATGACCCACCTAGATATTATGAAATCATCCACCTTTCAATTTAAAAAAGGGTATTCTGAAAGAAGTACCAAAACTAAAAAAAAAGAAAAAAAAGAACCCACTCGAACATAAAGCTTCCCTTTTATCTTGTTACTGAAAGAAGTAAAATGTTACCCTTTAATAACATTCAACATTTATTTTATAGGGTTTTAGATCTTGGATTATTTCATTTCGTAGAATAAAAACAATTTAAGGACATTCTCAGAAAGAACCTAAAATATATTAGTTACATTATAGTGTTCTTATCACCGTGTCTTAATACATCATTTAGAGCACTGTAGTGACGTGAAGCCATGTTCATACTTTAAATAGAATGGTAAGTACAATCGCATGGCCATTCAAATAAACTTTTAGAATAAATAAAGCTATGGTCGGAATGACATAGGAAGAATATTTTCTGACCGTTGGAAAAGTTACTGGATCTATTTTCATATAATTATACATACATATTTGGAGCGATTTTTTCTACAGCTGTTGTGCTCCAACATTAACCTGTCATTAGCTCTCTTCAGCTGTTTGCTACGACAAACCAACAAAAGTCGATTCTTATATATTAGTTATTATTTGTAGCCTGTTTTAACAGTGGATTTTAGTTGGAATATTTTTAAAAAGGTAAAATTGATTTTGAAAATACGGTCCGATTTATATAGGAAATAACTTTTTTGACAGTTATAAAAGTTATGATAATAAGTCTCCTATTTTAAAAGGTAAAGTCATGTAATCTAAAACTGTCTCTCTTCATACTATTAAATAATACTATAAAATATATTATTAATGTTAACTGAAAAACATAGTTGTTATATTTTCTAAAGATCACCTTCTATTAAAATCAAACTATACTTCAATCATTTGGTTTTTATATAGGATATGTTAATATCTATTTTGTACAAAGTCCACCTGACTATGAATGTCAACGTTCTGACGTTCTCGACCATGGTCGGTCAGATATGTTGGTGGTTACATCTCGGTCCAAACAGAACTTACCAAAGGTATAAGGTTGCCTATAATTGTTCGTTAATTTACTAAAATAATATTATATTCGTAAATGATCAACTATAACAGCTATTCATTACATCAAATATAATATTAAAACAATTTAAAAATTGAGTAAATCAATTATTTAAAAATAAAGTTTAAAATAACGTTTAATATAATCTTAAGGAAAAAAACGCCTTAAAATCACCCACTGTGCTCGTATGTGGAATAAGTTTGATGTAGGCTTTTTAAATCCTTCACTAATTTTATGATAGCTTAATTAATATTAAGGTTTTATAAACCTAGTTTGCTATGAGACTAATATAGTTGAGTCAGCACAAGTACACATAACATTATTTTATCTTATTGTTTAGAATTATCTTCGAGGCATATTTATATCCAGGTAATTATAGTAAACTCTAAATTATTCCCATAATTCATCATATATAATTGATATGACGTATTTTTGTAATTGTTTGTTGATTTATAAAACCAAACCTGTCTGTCATGTTCTATGAACGGTGTAGATCATGAATAATAAATGTATAATATCTTGCTCCAAGTATGGCAAGCGCCTGGGAAGATTTGTGTAAGCAACATGTGTGGCACATATGATTTGCTCAGTTCCGTAACGCACAGGGTGAGTTTGCGTGCCATCATCGTTAACACCACAGTCATAATAGTTTTATATCTCTCGTGACAAGAAGGTAGAAACTCTAATCTATATAATATATCATTCAGGTTATATGTAATTCTATATAATAATAAAACAATTAAAAATACTTTTACACTATCCATGGATCACAGAACTACCATCCTATGATAGGAAGTACTTTATAATATTTCCTTTTAACTTTACATAAAATATTACATAATTTAGTGTATTTTATGTTGAACAAATATTTTATAAGTATTTGTCCACGTAATCATCAATTCTCGTGTTAACTTGAGAATAAATACTACACATAGAATAATTCACGTTCACAGTTCACAGTTCTACGTTCATAAAATGGGTCTTTTAGAGAATACAAACATATTTTATTAGCCGTCAAATAAGGAGCTTTTCTGTGAAAGTTTCACTCTATAAACAAAATTGATCAAACAAAATACTTAGTTGACGCCATTAAAAGTACCTGGAATGCTGTAAACTGTACACGAGATTGATATCCTGATCTTTAAGATAACGGAATCAATGATCAATGGACTTTTTGACGTTTCAAGAAATCTGACTTGACATTTTCTTTTCTTCCCCTGCGACTGAGTTTCCGGTCGGATCAAAGGGAGTTTGATGTTCAGGAAGACACACACGGAATATTCAATGACTCTCAAGAGTGACGCGCTCTGCATTCCAATCCCCGTCAGTTCTACACACTCTCACTAGTCTTACTACCCGTTCGGGATATAAACTAAACGGGTAGAGATGAGGCTGAAGGAATTCAAAGGAAATGTACCCCGCATTTGCGTGGAGGGATAATGGTTTGGTGTGCACAGTTTAAGATGAAGCGTCTACAGATAGAGGGGTGTGACCTATTTCATAAGTGGGTTGTTGCCAGGGCTAGTTCCTCTCGACGGGACTGTACTAGTGAAATGTTATCTCTCTTTCACCAATCACACACACACAATAAAGTAGAGGGGATAACCCACTTTGGTGGCCGCGTGGTCTAAGGCGTCACTCTCACGATAGACTGGGCTGCCAATGACGAGGAGATTAGGGTTCGAATCTGATTCGGATGTATTAAGTTTTTTTTTTACTAAATGGTTTCCCACAATTCCTCCACGCAAATGCGGGTATACTTTGTCTTAATTAAACCTTCCTCACTCCTAAGACATTAGCGTAATTAATTTATGTGCGTCCAGTCCGTACGGGTAGTAAGACGCTTAAAGAAGTGAAGAGAAATAATGCTTGCACTATAAATTATCTTAAGTGACGAACAGTTTACCAGTACAGTCATGTTCCCTGGCAACAGCCCACAAGCCGCCACTGTATTTCTTATTTGTGTTCCAAAGCAAAAGAAAATGTTTGGTAAGCTTTGTTCAAACATTGATGGGAGGTTCATGCCAATGGAGTGTTTTCACGAAATATCGCAAACTTGTTTACATTCATGAAACTGTTCACGTAGAGTTTGAATGTGCCTGACACCGACACCTGGATACGGCCGCCCGGGTGGAGACAAACAATACCTTCTTTACAAAAGCTATATTATATATATATATATACTTGAATCTTATAGTATATATATATACTATAAGATTCAAGTGTCTTGAAATCTCAAATATTTTACAATAAAGAAAAATATATCTGTATTTTTTATCTTGAAATTTTAAATAATTATAAGTAGAAACAGTATATTTGTATTTTAACGTCACAAGACAAGACATACACAAAATAACATTTTAAATAATCCGAAGATAGAGAGAGCTAGTTCTCATTTTCTTTATTTAGTTTTCTCCCTGTTGGATGATTATTACATTTGAAAGAACAAAAGTTTTGTGGCGTGATCTAGGATATAAAAATAAAAGGATTGAAGATAAGTCAACTCCCGAATGTAACATTTCAGAAAAGAGGGGGGTACACGTCCAAACAAACTCGGATACGAAACGTTTTATTTTACAGTGCATGCTCGAGTTTCTTCATGTTTTGACTCGTCCTTGACTAAACTTTATCTACGAACTCTCTAATTGTATTTGTGGTTCTGATACGAAGAAAAGTTTTTGCTATGGTCACGTGTTTCGTCCACTTCTCCCGTCTTGGGAGAGTTAGGTGAGGGTGGACCGGTAATAAGTTTCTTTCTTTCTTCTTTGGGTTCATTTGATCAAGAGTGCTTTGCGGGGTAGCTTTCTCCCCCTTACTCTCTGGATCATTTTGTCGTGCTTCAATCAATACCTCGCCCTCTGGTTTGACTCAGCTGTAGACTTTAGAGACTACTTCTACACTGAAAATAGTAATAATAGAGGCTATGAGTTCACATGTTCATTCCTATGTAACATACTTTACAAAGTATAAGTGTGTTTAGTTGATATAAATAATCTATAGGATCTAATAATAATAATAATAAATAGGATCTAATAATAATAATAATAATAATAATAATAATCAACAACTGTTTCCCGCCAATGGCCGGGTCTGTTAAATAAAATGCCTCCCATTTCCCTCTATTCTTCCTTCTTTAATCACTTCCATTCTTCTCCTCTCACCTACTCACTTTCTGTTATCTGCTCATCCCATCTCTTTCTTGGCCTCCCTTACGGTATTTTTCCTACAATCTTTTCTATACATATTATAGATGTTCTTTCCTTGAGCTAGATTGATGTTCAAAGAAAGAAAATCTATAGTATGTATAGTTTCAATATCTCTTCCTAGAACTATGAGCGATGATTGAATCCTGGATAGCTCAGTGGTTGGTAAAGAATTGGCGTGCTAAGCCAAAGGTACTGGGTTCGATTACCGTGTCCAAGTGACATTTTCCAGCTATAATTGAATTAAATAATTTGGCCAAAATAGTTGGGTTAACTATTAAAAAAAAAGTTGAATCCTCCTTTGCTCTTAGAGTGAGGATTTAAAAACGACCTTGAATTTAGACCGAAGTCTGACGCTAACTGTTATAGGTTGTAGAATTAACTGTTTGTATCATATACATGTATGACATTAAATTTACGTAACTGATTAACTCGATTAATTTTGTAGTTGTTTCTCATATCGTACATATCTCATTACATTTTTTGTTCTATTTTTTGAAGGTATTTTCGGAGGGCTGTTCAAATTATGTCAACACTGTTTGGATACCATAACTGGATATATTTTGATTTGGGTTAAAACTAACCTGCTATCGGTAATACTTTAATGCTCATTCGAACAAAACCGACCATGTAAATTCCATTATGTTTCTATTTTTGTAATTGAGTACGTGTGAGTGTGGTATTTAATGGACACCTTCCCCCGCAGTTTCCAGAATTACCAGTCCTGATAGCTAACCACCCCTCCCATTGAAAATAATTGTGGCATCAGGGGTTGGCTGGGCGCCATGTTGTTAATCTGAGCATCAGGTTTACAAACACTTTCATTATTAAATTGAATTGGTTTAAAAATAATCTGGGAAAGGAATATTTTTAAAAAAACCACTAAAGTTATACAAGTGAATAACACCTTTTAGGGAAATCCCTTGAAAGTATAAAATGTTAAACTTAAAATTGTATGATTATTAAATATTTTTTTCACACAAGCTTACTTTCTACGTGCAATAAACGACTAAGTACGATTTATATGGCAAATGAAGGATTAAACAGAGTTAGGTCATGACAATTTAATTGTAGGGAGAGTGAAATGATTTTATGAGAGTATGGTGAATAATTTAACGGAAACTCAATCCCAGATGCATTCACCCACACAAGTGCACATATAACACCCTCCCCTTCCCCTGACTACACTAACACATAAAGTTATTTCGATGTTTGATTTGGCCAGCGGCCAATGAAAGGACAGATTCACACTTTAATCATACATTTAATACGAAGCTACAAATTAATAATTGTAGACATGAAATACACACCATTGAAATTTTGTGTTTAGAGGAAACTAAACAAAGAATATATCAACTTCACTTTAAAATAAAACCGATGGGTGACAAATATTAGTAATTAAATATAAATACTCAAAAGCTATACCGATAAACTAATACCAGCACTAGTTTTAAAAATCAGTTCAACTCTTTAAAATATCACATCAAAAATGTTTGCTCCCGGGCCATTTTAACGTTTCATATTCTACTGAATGAGCGTCTGGATACCTCTTGCGAGTAAGGACGGGGCTTAGCATCTCCGACAAAACCATTTCGGATCACGAATATTGGGTTCAATTTCGTGTTTGTCAAACTGTCGAAGGGGAAAATGTCATCAATGCAGTAGTTTTTACTTGGTCAGGAGCGGTTTATTTTCGTAAGTGTCCGGATAGCGAGGTTTGGATGCTAGAAAAAGAGGAAATGTTTTCTGAATGGTCTGTGACGAGGTGACCGTTGTAATGATCACGCGATCATTGCATAGAAGATCGGAGTAGATATAGCACGATTTTATTACGAATAACCAAATGAAAGACTTTTTTTTCTACCAGAATTATGTTATATTGTAGGTTCCTGTTAAAGAAAAAAAGGCTTTTTAGAAAAAATTCGTAAAAAAATCGGGCTTTAGCTAATATATGATAATGATTAGTCTCGATTAATTTTATTAATAGGCTCAACATTAAACGATTAGTGGCTTAGTAATAAGGAAAAGTGCAAGGAGGATAAATGAACGGAACTGCACCAGCATTTTATTGGATGGAGGATTGAAAACTACAATGGTGATAATCATTCCCAACGTATTCGGTCACGATTGAACCCCTTCCTACGAGACAAAGAAACCTCGACGGGTTGAAATATCTGTTGTTCAAATGAACGTGGGTACTGCTATGTTCTGAAGACGAGATCTGCTCATGCGCACACACTTGTTATAGATTAATGTCGCTTGCATACATTCCCAGGATAATTGGATATTTTTGGATAGGTTGATCGCTGAAACAGAGCAAATAATGTAACTGGTCTCCAAGTTCATGTTGTGTGAAACATAAGCAGTATATTTCTCTTATAATGGCTAGTTAGCTACGGGCGTTATGTTGTGTTCTTGCCGCAGCTGACGATTATCCACACACACCTCCTCTCTACCACTGCTTGTAGTTTAAAGATAGAGTTTGACCAGGAGCGCAGGACACCCATAACTGGGGCTTGCCTCCACACACACCTCCTCTCTACCACTGCTTGTAGTCTGAAGATAGAGTTTGACCAGGAGCGCAGGACACCCATAACTGGGGCTTGCCTCCACACACACACCTCCTCTCTACCACTGCTTGTAGTCTAAAGATCGAGTTTGACCAGGAGCGCAGGACACCCATAACTGGGGCTTGCCCGTCCCAAACTTTTCTCATTCCATCATTCCCTCCCACACCATTGTTTCTAGAGGAAACACCGCGGCTCTACACACAGGATGATCCTTCAGACACGCGAGGTAAGGACACGAATTCTGTAGTTCTTATAGCAATTTTATTTTATGCACAGTTAATAAAATGTTGCTCCAGTATTTACGTTTAGTTTAACTGTCTACACTTGGTAAGATTACCTGTTATTAACACTCTGAGCTTTGATGGTCACCTTTCCTCTTCATTTAAAGAGGTTCGCATTGAACTACATCACGTTAGTAACAAGCTCAAGAGATCTTGAGATTACCATGTGCATAGAATTTATCTTAATTTATCAACTGAAGCAATATTTTATTCTTTGGGTTTATAAAAAAATTGTTATAAAAACCTGCAAAAATACTGGCCTTAGCTCGCGCTTTCTTCCATATCAGCTTAAAGTTTTCTGTCACAAAAATTGGAATAATATTGGTTATATTGTGTGCCGCACTAGGTTAAGTTAGTATCTTATGATATAGTCATATGTTTCAAACACTATTAGGCATATATGGTTTATAGGTGGTAAATAATAATGCAATTAATATCAAGGCCACGTACGAAGTTCTATGAAATTTGCTGTTTGGCCATCTCAAGCAGCGCTGAAAAATTTTTTTTAAATATTTTTTATTGAATATTATAAACACAAGATTATGTCATCAGAGGTGTCGATACAAGGACCACACATATAAACCTAATCACCCAATGTTGGCAGCAGTGACGTGGCGTGGCGTGTTGCTAACGTAAGCAGAGCTTGTTTAAACTGTACCTGTGGATTGTTCTCAGCACTCAGTAGAACATTCATTGGTCAGGTAACAACGAACATACATCCCATGTGTGGTATTTAGGGCAGAGACCATGTATGATTGGAAGACTGGGAGAGAACAAATTACAGCTCTGCTTACCCTGGCAACACTTCACGATACGCCACTAGTCCCATATCCATCTAACTGTCCCCCATATGAGTTCGTCCATGAGGTACGATGGTAGGAATGTTCTAGAATGTAAGTGTTTGAGATTTGGTGATCTTGGGCAGCAAGAGACACCAAGCAATAAGCAATGTCACAGTTTTTTTTAATCAGACAATTCATCTCGATATATACCTCGCTCAAGTTGCCAGTCTTCGATAAAACTGCTGCTCTGTACAAGAACGTCGTAACTCCACTTCACAGCTCACTGTGATCGACAGGTTTTTGACATAGAGCAAACAAAAAACTGGGCCTCCATCATAAAGAATTATTGTTTTTTTAAATCACCTATTCAGATTATGATAGCCACAATTAATAAAAATATTTATTTTAAAAGTTGCAGTAATATTATTATTCATTTTGTTAGTTCCTTGCAGCCAATGTATGTTTAATGTTGCGGTTCATAATTCAATCAAATAAATAATTGTTTATGTATATAGACAATTACTTACGGAAACTGGGCTCTAAATGGGAAATTCTGAAAGGTCTAAATGCATTCTTTTTCTTTTCAAAGTCTAAAAATGTCTTATTTCAGATTCATTTAAGTGTCAAGACTCATTCCCGGTGATATAAAAAATAGTACATACTAGGAATTTAAATAAAATTATGGAGTTCAATACAGAAAGTATCCTATATATAAGTTTCATTCCTAAATTAAACACCACTAAATGCCTCAAGATGTGTGTTTTTGACCCAACTCCCTTTTATAAAGCTCTCATAAATTAAGTGTTACATTTATCTGTGAGTAGTTTATTTTAATTGATATATTTATATAATTAATATGCTGTTTGGGCTAAAAATCACCCTGACTGTGTGCACAGCAAATATAAATGTCTTCGAACAATGGCAGATGTATTAAACAAACACGTCCTATGACATTTTGATGGAGTATTCGTGTACACACTCACCTTCTTGTAACAAGTCTTATCACTAAACTACATCAGTACGCTTGGAGGTCTATGTTATAGTAGACTGACACTGTCATGAACGGATAGATCAGTCCATAGAGTGGTCGGCATGTGAATCGAGACGGCTAGGGTTCAAATCCATGCCTGGGTGTCATTTTCATATACTATCTGTCACTTCCTGTCAATTTGACCCCAATCAGGCTCCTTCGACGATAGATAAAATACTACTTTTTATTTGTTTTAACGTTCGGCTCTAGTTGAGTATTCTCACAATGAAATTTAAACATAAACTGAGATGAACTTATATATTACCACTTATTTAATAAACAATTATTTTAGTGTCTACTTCCCAGAAGCCCGATTTTGTAATATGTAAGGTAAAATCTAGAGAAAATGTATCCTCATTTGTATTAAGGCAAAGTGGAAAACAAATTAGGAAAAACTGCCCTCAACAGATCCTACCGAGATCAGAACCCCTACTTTCTCCACCACATGAAAAAAAACACACGATAGTGACGCCTCATCCCGCGTGCCCACCGATGCCCAGAAACTGAACTTGAGAGAAATGTCGTTTAGTTCTCTTGTTCTCGCAAATGGAACACTTTTCTTGCAGTCATCCAAGTCACTTGTAAGAAGGGCAGCACGAGAAAGAAGTGAAAAAGGAAACAGCACATTCATCTGTATCCCCTCCCCCCCTTTCCTTCACTCGTACACTCGAGACATGTGGCTCGGAGTAAGACGACAGGAGAACAAGATTGTCCGTAGTTTGGTTCCAACTCACGGCAATATCTCACTAGCTTATAGAACTGTACATTGGGCCTACCAGTATCCTTTGTGTGTTATATTCTAGTAATGTTTCCATGTACAGTTCAGTAATATGCGCCTTAATGGTACCAAGAGATTTGTAGAGAAACAGACTTTTATAGAGATTATACGAAACACAACAAACAAAATTATATGAAACACAACAAACAGAAATGATACGAAACACTACAAACAGAAATTATATGAAACACAACAAACAGAAATGATACGAAACACAACAAACAGAAATTATACTAAACACAACATAACAGAAATGATACGAAACACAATAAACAGAAATGATACGAAACACAATAAACAGAAATGATACGAAACACAATAAACAGAAATGATACGAAACACAATATTAAACACAACATAACAGAAATGATACGAAACACAACAAACAGAAATGATACGAAACATATTAAACAGAAATGATACGAAACACAACAAACAGAAATGATACGAAACAGAATGAACAGAAATGATACGAAACACAAAAAACAAAAATGAATGAAGCACAACAGAAATTATACGAAACAAAACAAACAAAATTATACGAAACACAACAAACAGAAATTATACGAAACATATTAAACAGAAATGATACGAAACACTATAAACAGAAATTATACTAAACACAACATAAAAGAAATGATACGCAACACAATAAACAGAAATTATACTAAAAAAAGTAAATAGAAATTATACAAAATACAACAAAAGAAACTATACGAAGCACAACCAACAGAAATGATACGAAACAACAGAAATTATAAGAAACAAAACAAACAAAATTATACGAAACACAACAAACATAAATGATACGAAACATAATTAAAAAATATATAAGAACCACAACAAAAATAAATGATACGAAACAGAATGAACAGAAATGAAATGAAGCCCAATAGAAATTATACGAAACACAACAAACAAAATTATACGGAACACAACAAGCAGAAATGATACGAAACACAATAAACATAAATGATACGAAACACAGCAAAATTATAAGAGAAACGATACACAACAAATATTTGGTCACCAACATGGTGTATTTTAACTCTGAGCCACGCCCACCTCAAAATCCACATCAACCAGGATTCGAACCAAAACTATTCGAGTCTATCAACCAGAATTCTGAAGCCTGCCAATCTTAACCAAGTCCGAGATAGTTTGTCTTTATTGTTAAAAAATACTGACCATAACTCGCCCAGTCCCTTGAGTCTCCCGATAAACGAAAACAACCACAAACCAAGCATCCATGATCTCACCAACTTTATTTACGAGTACGGCTCAGCGCTGATAGTCCCAAGTGCCAAGTGCCCAGGAAAACCATTGGCTCCTCTACCATCTGAACCTCAGTTTAGTCCCTCGAGCGGACAGACAGACAGACAGACAGAATCCATTGTACGAGAACTGCACTCAGTTTACAACATGACAAGGAATAAAAGAAAAGGACAAACTTGCTAGAATATTGGTGACATCCGCACACTCTATTGGCAAGAGAGAGAAGGAGAGAAGTCTGAAAACTCTCTCGGAACTAAGAAGAAAAAACCTCGTCACTGTGGAAGGTTTGGTTGGAAGTGGAAAAGCACTTTTTATAAATAAAACATTTTCTCCAGTAGGCATGTTCAGTTTAATTTTCTACACTTGGTAATATCAACAGTTGTTGAATATCTGTCGTGAGCATCCTGGTATTTGATGATAACTTTTCCTCTTCATTTAAAAAGTTTATCATCAAATGCCCTCCACTGTGCTCATGAAAGATAGTCAAGAGTTGGCCGTATGAACAAGTGTAGAACATTACTCGAGCAATGTTGTATAAAGTTTGGTCAAAAAGGTTGAGGGGCTCTTTTGCCATACAAACTACAAAAATACTTGTCTTAAGCCTTAACCCGTGTTCTTACATCTCAAGTTAAGGAGGCCGCCTCGGTAAACGAGAAATTGCCGCGCAGACGTTCAGCTACAATGCGATATTTCATTTTATGATGAGTTATTTCAAAATATGGTTCACCCCTAAGTAAAGTCGAAAGATTCCAACAGGGCGCTTTTTCCTTAACAACTCTATAATTTGAGTTTTAGTAACAGAAAAATGTGACATTAGCTCATTTTCAATTACTTTTAAAAGCATATTATCGGAGCTATTAGACTAGGATTGATGAAGATAGCTCTAGAGCTAGCCTTCCTCTAACAAATACAGTCGTTTGATATTTGAGAACTAGCAGCGAGTTTTCCTCTTTACCTTGAGATTAACAAGTTTCGTAATTTTCTTTAACCTTAATGACATGACAAAAGGTGGTTGTAGGTGAAGGGCGAAGGGGAGTATAAGTCTAGAGAAGTAGTTTCAGAAAATGATATAAACCATTGTATATTAAGCCGTGTGTGGCCTGACAGCGAGGCAGCCGCGCCTTAAGAGACAGAACAAAATTCCAATTGGTTGTTTTTATTTTTCCACCGTCGTATTACTCGGATAAGGAAGGTGTAATTTAAAATAAGTGCACCCGCATTTTCGCGAAGGAAAACCTACCCCAATACTCCCGGGCATGGGGGTCATTTTTAGGCCCTTGTGTTTGTTAAATGACAGAAATGTTGATATTGATCAGTGGCTAGAGGGATTCCCCATCAGATTATTTAAACATATTATTTTTAAATACAGTCAAGTGACTACCAGCCAAGCAAAACAACCAGAGTCCGTATCGTTAAGTTACCGTTTAGTGGAAGAGAATCAAGTTAAGTTGACAGTAACCCCCCCTCGGTGGTCAAACGATCTAAGCGTCAGACAAGATTGTCGGGGGCGTCAGGGTTCGAACCCCCGGTCGGGTGTACAAAGGGTGGTTTTTACCTCAATTATTTCCCACCCTCCCTCCACGAAGATTAGGGTACTTTTCCTCTAAAAGTCTACCTTAACATCCCTCGATTATAATTGATGTAAGTGTACAACTGAGGCGCGGTCAGCTCAATATTCAATGTAATATAACGAAATAATTAATAAGTTGATAAATATACCTGGCGTGCAACATATCCAGATTAGCACACGACTTACAAGCTAACTTACACTACCATTCAGACCTAGTGTCAGGAATTGTACTAGCCAGGATCCATATGCCAGCAAGTTATTTTAGAGACCTGCACCAAGAGTCGAACCCAGGACGCGCGAACAAACGAACAGCGACTGCGCAACTTCCGGCGGGGTGGTAGTTAAGGTCATTGCGGTAACAAGCTGAGAATAGTGACCGGGCCGTTCTTCCTCATCACACTAGCGCCAAGGTGACCGGAGCGGTGAGAGTTGTAACTTCGAAACAACCCTCGACCCTCTCAACATGCGTGACGACGCTGTTGTTTTCAACGACGCCGGGCGTTCGCTTGGGGCGAGAATGTAGACTATTTTTTATGGCCGGCTGCATAGCAACCAAGGAGTAATTAAATAATCCGCCATG
>CABFWO010000929.1:178870-226410 GCA_902155825.1 Timema genevievae | reverse complement strand
CTTCTCTGCTGCCCTCGTCTCACTATATCTTCTCTGCTGCCCCGTCTCACTATATCTTCTCTGCTGTCCTCGTCTCACTATATCTTCTCTGCTGCCCTTGTCTCACTATATCTTCCCTGCTGCCCCCGTCTCACTATACCTTCTCTGCTGCCTCCTGTTGCCTCAATAACACTACCAAGATACTTTACGCTCTTTGCTTCTTTCATATCTACTCCATCCAGTTCTATCACCTTTACTAGCCTTGTTCTCTGCCTTGTCATCACCATCAAGAAGTTCAATAAATTGAGATAAATTGATTAATCCAATACCCGAGAGTTGGCAGAAATAGGTAGGCTGCAAATAATAAATTTGTATTTGAAATTAAGTAACAACATATGATTGTCTTAAAATATAGCACATTGGAATGGTGCCACCATTTGTTTTTCTTAGTAGACATTCATATCATTCAATTTTGACTTTTTTAAACAATTTTTTAGCTAATAATTTCTTTGGCCATATTTAATGAAAAATGTAGTGCAGATATGATTTTCATTCATTTACAGACTGAAAAGGTTAAAGCTTTCAAATGTGGAACTTTTGGAGCTTCTTCTTTAAGAGAGAGGCATTTGGCAACTGGAGACTTTGATGGCAACTTGAACATATGGTTGGTACTAAACATGCTTAGTACATTCATCTTGCTCAGAGCTAACATTAGAAAGCACACTTTATACACTTGAAGTGCAATTTTTCAACAAAACATAAAAATGCAGTACTAACTTTTTTTATATCCAAAAATATACTAAATATAGGTTTGCTTGACTTACCAAACTAATCTAATTTCAAAATAACTTTTTATATTTGTAATGTTGGCAGGAATGTAGATGATACCACATCCCCAGTGTACAGTGCCGCTGCACACAAAGAGATTATCAACTGCATAGATGGGGTTGGAGGCCCTATGATTGGCAGTGGAGCCCCAGAACTTGTGACAGGAAGCCGAGATGGTTGGTACCAAATCACACACTTGCATCAAAATACGAACTTAATCTCAACAGTAGGTTACAGGTCTTACATCAATCCTATGGCCTGATGGTTAGAATGATCTCCTGCATGTATAAATATTACCTCACGTTATAGTAACTTTCAAACTAAATCTTAAACACACTAGCTTAGTATTTGACTCACTCTCTAAAATCAAACATCAAACGTAAAGCATGTGGAAATCATTGGTGGTCACACGGTCTAAGGCATCACGTTCAAAATTGACTGTGTCTATGGCAATGAGGGAAGTCACGGTTCAAATCTTGGCCGGGTGATCTTGAGGTGGTTTTCTACATGTAATTTCTCAATATGGTTTTCCCATCCCTTCACACTAATGCGATAACATTTTATGTAAACTACCTTCCTCGTCCCTTCCCTCGAAATTAGGTAATATTAGGTAATTAGGTAATATGTAAAACATAACAATCTGAAACAATATTTAGCGGGATTGTAAAGAATTGGAATCAGGGCACAGAATTAATAGCGCTCTTCTCTTTCAAGCACCATTATATTTGCCCGCAGAAAACCAATAGCCATTAATTTATCTGTCATCGTGTGTTATTTAGTGACACGTGGTTGGTTAAAGCTGATGCCTATTGACAGGGGACAGTTAATAATGGCAACGTTTCATCACTCATGTTCATTTGTTAATTTTGTGCCCCTGTGGTGTTGTTTGGGCACAGGTAGTGTGAAAGTGTGGGACCCTCGACAGAAGGGGAAACCTGTTGCCACAATGGAGCCGGCAGCAGGCGAGGACCGAAGGGACTGTTGGGCTGTCACATTTGGTTGGTCCCAGTACAGTTTACAATAGTGTATAACTCAAAGGAAGTAAGATGGGATGCTATAGAAAAAGTTTACGATAAAAAATAAGCTTGATAATTTTTATCAGTCAATTTATTTTTAACTCTTCAATAGATAGTATATATTCTAAAAATATTTCCATAACATTGTATGAGGGACTTGTCACACAGTTGAAATATTCATTAATTTAATGAAAAGTATTGAAAATAAGAAAAAACTATTTTCTACTCATTAAGGATATTATTTAGAGCATTATTATAGTAAAATAATTAATTGTATTGATACAGACCCGCCTTGGTGGCATAGTTGGCTAACGCGCTAGTCGTGTTGAGCTCGACCGCCGAGGACGGGGAGATAGAGGCTTGAATCTCGGTCGGGTGAACTGGGGGGGTTTTTCCTAAATGTTTTTCTATGCTTCCTCCACGAAAATGCGAGCTCACTTCCTCTAAATTCAACCTTACCAATTCCTAATCCATAGTTAGTATTTAAACATACAACCCGAATGGGTAGGAAGATGAGGTGCTTGATAATAATAATATTGATACTGGCAAGAGTGGTCATATGAATATTGTAGCTTACACTGATTTGACATTTTTTAGGTTTGAAATCTATTTACCACATGGATTTTCTTCAAATTCACCCCCCTATCTACTTAGGTTGGATAGTTAGTCAATTGTAACTAATAGGTACTTAAACCAATCCCCCGTTCCAGGTAACTCATACAACTCTGAAGAGAGAGTGGTGTGTGCAGGTTATGATAACGGAGACATCAAAATGTTCGACCTTAGGATGATGACCTTGAGATGGGAGATAAACGTCAAGAATGGGGTTTGTGTTCATGTTTCATTGTGGCTATAAAGTGATTTACTATACACTTGACATACTCTGGCTATTTAGCTCCTGAGACTTGATTACAGTGGATTGAAAATCACACATCTTTCATTTGATTAATCTGATTGTTTAATTACCTGGTACCTGCTTCGGTGGCCGAACGGTCTAAGGAGTTACTCTCGCAGTAGACTAGACTACCAATGACAGGGAAATAAAGGTTCAAATTTCAGTCGGGTGTACTGAGGGTGGTTTTTCCAAAATAGTTTTCCACTCTCCTTCCACGCAAATGTGGCTACACTTCTTATAAATCCCCTTTTTGTAAGTTTCCTCATCCCTAAAACCACTATCATAATTATTATATAAGCGTAAAATCCGAACAGGTAGTAAAATGCACCACCAAAATAAAACCTGGTTTCACTGAACAAAATTTAAACATAAAGTAAATCCAGCAATTAGGATTGAGATTATCCAAAACACACATCTGCCTACTGAACTAAGAGTCTTGGGTTTGATTCCTGGCATGGCAAAAAAAAAATCATTGGTGAAATTGGAGCTTCACCTTTCACAGTGATGAACTAACAATCACCCACCTCGATGGCGTAGTTAGTTAACACGCAAGTTTCGTGTTGAGCTAAACTGCCAAGGATGGGGAGATCGAGGTTCGATTCTCGCTCAGGTGAATTGGGGATGTTTTTTCCTAAATGGTTTTCGACTCCCTCTCCATGCAAATGCTGGTTCACTTAATCTATATTCAACTTTCCCCATCCCTAACTTATTAAAGTAATTAGTACTTAATTATTATTATCATAATCATCACTATTATTATTAATTAATTAATTAATTATTAAACAATCAGCCCTCTAGATGATGTCCTTGTACCTGTTAAGTTATCTTGTAAGATGTGTGCTAATATATTCAGAAAGTGCATGTTAAATATCCCAAATTAAAAATATTAATGCTTTTTCACTTGATCACAGTTGAATCAAGGCTCTAAGCTAGTATTAGCAATGTTAGATAGACAGGATCAATAAACCAACAAATTTCCATCCAATTAAAAAAATTATGGAAATTTTACTGAATAATCAAATTATTTAATAATCATTTATTAAAAACATATCAACCCCTTAACAGTACATTATCTAAACATCTATTCAACATTTATTTTCATAATTTTTTCATCATAGCTATTTTAAAATAAATATTAAAGAATACATGAATTTAACTTAGCTAGTTTGTTAAATTTACTTTCTTTACTAAATATTATTTTTCCAACCCTAAAATTACATATAATTTTTTTATATCCCTACAAATCAGTTTTTAAATTATACTCCTGGAAAAAAACCAAGGTTGTAAACTTATTTTTTATTTATTTTTACCAGGTTTGTGGTCTTGAGTTTGATAGAAAAAACATTGAAATGAATAAGCTGGTCGCCACAACATTAGAATCAAAGTTCTTCATATTTGATGTGAGGACGCAACATCCAAAGAAAGGCTTTTCTTATTTATCAGAAAAGGTTTGTGTCTCCTTCACATTTAGTTTGATTACGAAATAATTTGAGACAGAGTTTCAATCTAGCAACACGCATTAATATAAAATAATAATCTGAAAATTGAAAAATAACACCTGGACACGGGAATTGAACCCGGGACCTCCCGTGTCCAGGTGTCATTTTTCAATTTTCAGAATATGATATCTAGTTGGAGTAATTCCCACTAATAAGCATAAATAATAGCTCTGGCTATTAATTCTTAAAATAATAATGTTTTTTGATGTTAAAATGTATATAATTTGAGTATTTGAAATCAGAAAATTTTAGAGAGATAAAATATTTTCTTAAAAACTTGATCATCTCTAGCTATTTTCTTTACATTAAACCATTTTGCTTACATTTTATAGATTTTTAGTTTTAAGTAAGACATTTTTTTAATTATCTAGTTTAATGTAGTACTCTAAATGTCAATGATTCAACCTTATTGATAGGCTGAAATGAAACTGGAAGAATGCCATTAGCAACCAACTAACTTTTAACCTATTACCTGGTGCGGGCATACAACAATATCTTTGTTTGCACGAACATTCCCTGGCGCATGTGCGAATCAACATTTTATTGCAATAAGTTATTGTAATACCATCTATCAATGAACCACTGTACTTTGAAGCTAATAGATGGGCTACCAGTTCATTGCTATACTATGAGCATGAATAAAGCAATAAATGAGCAAATAAGTCATCATCATCATCATCATCAAATGTTTCCAACCTGTGGCCGGGTCAGTTTAGTAAAATGTCTCCATCTATCCTCTATCATTCCACCATACTTCCTCCTTTAATTTCTTCCATTCTTCTCCTCTCCCTTGAACACTTTCTGTTATCTGCTCCTCCCATCTTTTTCTTGGCCTCCCCTGCGGTCTTTTTCCTACATACATCATTTCCATCTTTTTACACCTCATTACATGTCCATACCATCTAGTCTTGCTTCCTCTACTATCTCATGTACTTTCTGTACCCCCACTCTTTTTCGAATAACTTCATTCCTAATCTTTAGGGATGGACGGGAATAAATTTTTTATTTCGGGACGGGAATGGGACAGGAAATGAGTCAAAATATTGGGATTCAAGATGGGAATGGAAATTTTAAAATTACTCTTTAGAATAATCTTAGATTTAATAAATATTAATTTTCAAACTAATATGGTTAGACTTGTTAAAGCTATAATATTATTAAAACCGGCTTCAGTGGCTGCATGGTCTAAGGCATCACTGTTGCAATAGACTAAGACTGCCGATGATGAAGATATTTATTTTGATCTTGGCCGGGTGTACTAAGGGTGGTTATTCCTAAATGGTTTCCCACTCTATCCACTCAAATACAGGTACACCTGTAAATTCAATCTTTCTCATTCCTAACATACTAGAGTAATTAGTAAATAGGTGGTATAACCTGAATGAGTAATAGACGCGATGCTAAAAACATTGCTAAAGGTAATAACAAATAATTAACATAGTAAAATAAATAGAAATGTGCGCAAATATAAATTTTTATTATATCAAATAACCACATTTTTTATTAATATCTAATAATACAATTTAAAAAATACTTGATTTTATTACATTTTTGATGGAAATTATTTTTATTAGATAATTTCTTTCTTTAATGTGTACAATTATAATAATTGTACAAGTGGCAGCATTAAGACAACTACCGAGTCGAAAGTGGGCACGCTATCTGATAGCTCTTAATAAAATCACACATTTGTAGCCGACAATTTCCATACGTCCATCATAGACTCTGCTTTAAAATATGAGTGAAGAATGACCCTGGGCACAGGACGATTCCTGGATAGCCCAGTAGTTAAAGCATTGGCGTACTAAGCCAAAGGTCTTGGGTTCGATTCCTGTGTCCAGGTCATTTTTCAATTTTCAGAATATTACATCTAGATGAAGAATTCCTCACTAAAAAGCATAAATAATAATTTCAGCTATTTGATTTAGTTAAGTGTTAAATTAATGTTATAGGGTCTGGTTAGGTGTATTATAATTTAGTTGGGGCTGTACCACCAATAAGCAGTATTAAATGTCTAGTCTAAAACAAATTCAAATTTGAAATTTGAAAAAAAGATGTATATTATATATAATTTTGAGTCTCAAATCCTAGTTGTTCAAGGGTCTCAACTTAGTCTTGTAGACTTGTAGTAATATCTACCACTTTAGCAATATTAGCCGGGAAGTGAAGTTAGCTACCGAGGCGTATATTAAATATATTACCAGCAACCCAGCATAATTTGGCGGAGAGGTGGCGAAGATGCTGAACATTCAATTCAACTGATAATCGCTAACTAAACAGTACCTAAATCCTTCCTTAGGGGAGGGTTCAGGATCACGAGAGGCCAAGATGGCGCAGGGGATTCTGTTGGCAGCTGTCAAGTGAAATAGATGGTTCTATGTATGATGCGGGTGTCCTTGGCTTATGATCGATTGGGCCCGCCTCAACACTGCTTAGAAGTTAGCTGCACCACCAACACCGGTTGGGTTTAGTGTTTGGATTAACATACTAGTGACTGGTATACCAGTAGGTCTAGTAGGACACTTATAGCTTGCTACAACCTTCCATTGGTCCTATTAAGTGTATCTTCCATCCTTTGCTTAGTTAAACACTCTGTAAAACCTGAATTTTCGTGTCGTATTGCGACTGATCCACCACCCGACTCCCCCAATACATCCCGCGAGTGTGTATGATGAGGTGACAGTTACAGTTCCAAGAGTATTTTGTCATACATACTATTACCTGGGCTGGTTTGCGACGATCCCAATTAAAAGAGGTTTGGTCACGATACAAATATACCTGAACTAGTTGTATGTGTTCACTTAGTTACATAATTGTTTCAGGCACACAAGTCGACCGTGTGGACAGTTCGGCACCTACCCCAGAATAGGGAGATATTTGTCACATGCGGGGGTGGTGGAACGCTTTGTCTCTGGAAGTAGTGAGTAAATCATTTTAATGAAAAAATATCAGCTACATTTCATAAATAATATTCCTTAGTAAAGTGCATTTATTAAAATGTACACTGGTCATGTATTGTTTTCCAGTAACTACCCTGAGAAGCGCACAAAGGAAGATGGAGATGGTGACCTGATGGGTGTGGCAGGATCTGTCACTTTGCTCCAGAACGTCACCCTGTCGTCCCAACCCATCTCCAGTTTTGATTGGAGTCCTGACAAACAAGGGCTTGCCGTATGCACTGCGTTTGATCAGACAGTGCGGGTCATCATTGCCACCAAACTTAGCAACAACCTATGACCGAGTGTAAGCCATCCCCACTGACAAGGCACTTAGCTCAGATAATAGAATATAAACTCAGTCATTGAACTTCTTAAACTGATACTAGTTTTAATGATAGTATGTGTGATATTAATTATTCATAATTCATGTGTCATTTCCACTCATACTAGAGTGGCATATGGTTATATGATTTTTAGAATATGTATGAGTTCTTTAACAAACTGTTAATTTGTGAATGTTTATGATCTCTTAAGTAATTATTTGTAAATACACACAGATCTTTTGAGAAATTATTTTTAAACGTTTGAAGACTTTTTTTACTTGGGAAAGGGTATAGGAAAGATTGAAGGGAACAAATACCGTAGATGAAACCTTGATCAAGGAATGGAGCAGTAATGGTTGATTTACTTATGTAATCATTACCTCTGTTCATTGGCAGCAGTTTTAGGTTATATGAACAGAGCTTATATCGAGAAAAGTCCTCTAGATAGTGTTTGTGTCACTGAGAGTATGGTGAGACTGGATATCTTCGGTCTGTACAGGTGACAGCCAAAAATTGTCTGTTCACTGTTCAAGCGGGCCTGTCAAAGCTTAGAACGGCTCCAAAGGTGGGAGGAGTGGCTGGTAAACAGTTGTCTGTTATTATCTGATTGTAAGAATGACTGGTTCACTGCATTGGTCTCTCTGGGGCACCTGTTGCAGGCTACAGCTCAGAGGAAAGTGTTTTTTTGCAACACAGAAAACTGCCTGTTCTCACTACACACATTTTAATCATGTTGGTGTGTAGAGGATGAGTAAGACAGAATTTAGAGAAAATGTACTCAAATTTGCATGGAGAGAGGCTGGTAAACCATTTATGAAAACCTCCTACAGTAGTTCCGGGCGGGATTTGAACCCCAACCTCCCCTCAACAGAAAATAAAACCAAACTATACAGCTAAAATATTAAAAAAATTATATTTCCCAGAATTTACCAGAAATTACCGTATGTAAATAAAGATTCATACAACTGAGTATNTCCCAGAATTTACCAGAAATTACCGTATGTAAATAAAGATTCATACAACTGAGTATTTTAAATTTATAAAAAAAAAAGCATCACACTGCCTGAAATGGTTATCTAAGAGTTTTTTGCTATTCAAAACTATGTACACTTTGAATTACATTTTAATCATCCATATTATGTCGTCATTCGTTTGGGTCCGCTTGTGTCCAGGCCACTGTAATACTATAGAACCAAAAATATCCTAACAACAGTTACTGCCACAAAGTCACAGTCTATGGCCCACATCCGGTCCTCGAGACATGTTTGACCGGCCCGCTCGTCTGCAGATAATTTTATATTAATATTACTATCCGGCTTGCAGTCATATACACACACAAAACATAATAGTTTAATTTAAGTTTATACATAATTTTGAATAAAAGAAATACACAGTACCATTTCAAACTGTGTTTTTTTTTTATCACTTTTAATATTTGACTGTGGGAATTTTTGGTAAATACTGCTTCGAGTATTTCACTAAGCTACATACAAATCTGGGGGAATGTATTTTTTAAGATTATATTAATGATTTTAAATACAAGCCTTCAAATAGCTATTATAAAGCTACATCGCTGGGCACGCGGATTAAAGTCAGATTGTTATGGTATAGTTTGCCCTTGTCAGAGCAGTCAGGGTTCAAATTTCATCTGTATGTGCAGAGGGTGGTATTTCTTTTAAGATTCTTTCCATTAGCTCAAATGTGGTTTCATTTCCTCTATATTATATCTTCTTGTCTAACTTAGGATATAGGCTACAAAACAATAATTTAAATGGTTGTTATTTATGGATATGAAACTTGGTCTCTTACCTTACATAACGAAAACAAATTCAGGGAGTTCGAAAACAAGGTGTTTAGGAAGATCTTTGGTCTAAAAAAAGAATGAAGATACTGGGGAATAGATGAGGTTACCCTGTAGTCATAACAGGACATTGCTAGGATGATTAAATTTCTCAGATTATGGTGGGCAGGACATTCAGTGTGAATGGGAGAATCTAGAACCTTGTTCAGAGTATTGATTGACAGGCAAACCCAATGGGAAGAGACCACTGGGAAGACTTAGACGCAGATGGGAGAATAACATTAGAATGAGCCTGAAAGAGAGAGGGTGTAATGAGGTGGACTGGACTGAACCTCGGTGGAGGACTGGCATTCCATACATTCACAAGTTGTGCTTAATACACGTTTTGTCAGAGGTGAAGGAAGGGTTTGGCAATCAGATAAATCTGTGCCGGAACTGAGGATTGAAACCCGGACCCCTAGCTCAGAAGTCTGACACCTTACCCCTAGACCGCCAGATCACCCATAGGGTAAGTAATTTGTTGGAAGTAATTGTTTGTATAGACTATGGTCTGCAGCATGCCCCGAGTTTGTGAATCTAATCCTGGCCCTGCGAATAATTTAAGTTTGTGAACACTGATCTGAGCTAAGCGTCAGTCTTACAATAGACTAGACCAGTGGTTTCCAAATAAGGCTCGCAAGGATGTTCTATAGGTTGAGGGAAAAAATCTATTTGCCAAACAAATGTGGAAAATATTGGACTACATTCCACTTTGCCATTTTCACTAGACAAATCAATTAAATAAATAATAGAATTTAAAATATAAAGGCTATTTATTCATTTTAATATAATTCACTTTAAGTATAATGTTATCTAAACTTCAAACAGAAATACTGGGATAGTAAATATATTATATAAAATAAAACCTTTAAGTGATTATATATATCCATCGGCGGAGCTTAACTTAACCATTTTATATAATGTATAATCTTATAATTTGAAAGAACAATCTTTGGTAACAGACACATCCGCTCACAGGGGTTAATTTAATAAAAACTATATAGTTGGAAAGTGACTACTGGATATTGAAATAAAATCTGGTCCCGGACAAGTCTATGCTATAATACTGAGCTAACCAGACCGAATTTGTTTCATGCTAAGAATTAATCATCAATCATAATATTAGGCTGGATAGCTTAGTGGTCTTGAACGTTCAATAACTGTATATAATATATGATTATGTAATATGTTTGACTTGCCATTGTGACTCGAGGAAGTCAACAAACACTAAGAGAGAGGTGGAGAGGGAAAGGCCAATAACCCCTGATGACATTTATGATTTCAAGGATGGGAATGAATGAGAAGGGATAAGTAACTCAAAACTGTTGTTGTCTACTCTGCTTAGACTGGGCCATACTGTTGCGCCTTTTGCGGGGTTGCACCAAATATATTTTCAAAATCCAGGGGCGCAATGTGAAGCTCATCAGCTGGTAAAAAGTTTTATAGGTTCCAGAACGAAGAGAGGGTGTAAATGGCCAGCACGACAACGCCTCCCAACCATTAAACTCGGCTTTCTATACTGGAGCCGCTACTTCTTTATTCGAGTAGCTCCTCATTTATCCACACGAGGCCGAGTCTATCCCGTTCTAGACCCACTGCTACCCAGATAATCTGGAAAGATTTCTCATAAAATTTGGAAGTGCTGGGAATCGAGCCCGGGACCTCTGGGTTTGTAGCCAGAACATCTGACCACTAGACCACAAAGGCGGTCCTCAAATTGTATTGAAAGATCAAAACACAACACACTGCAGATCATCGCAATATCTACATGGTTAGAAATTTGAGTGAATATTAATGTCGGGGCTAAGAGTGGTATGGGCACATTTCTGAATGCATAAGAGAGACAGATCCTATTCTATCAGCCCAATGTAATTAAAATCACACAGCAATACACAAAACAAAAAATCATAGAAAGAGTAAAATGAAGTGGTACATGGATCAAGCGTCCATCAGATCTTGGTGGGAGAGAATTTGATAGATTGTCCAACTCATATTGCAATTAAAACTATTTCTTAAAACCTAACTTAATTCACACAATGCTGCTTGGAAACAAACAAGTCTGCCAACATGAGAATTTATGCTCCAGAATCTATTTAGATAAGTAAACTCTGACTAACATAGAGGAGATTATCTCCTATTAATCAACCAGCCTTCTGACTTAAGCCTAATATTCATAAGGTTTACTGTTACACACAAAATTAACAGTTAAAAAACCCCACAAATAGTTTCGATACCATTTGCATTATTTAAATCTCTTAATTACTATGAAATAACTCCAAATAATTTCTAAAAGCATTTAATATTCATAAATATTCTCGGCCTTAAGAGGTTAGGTGGCTGTACAACCCCAAACCCGCTTTCTCCATCAAAATTTGATTCTTGCTACAGTCTTGATTGAATGCCTCCCCCAAAGTAAATGGCTGGGTGCGCCACTGACTTTAAGTAAATTATTTGTAAATATATTTTATGTTACCTTTTCCTTCAAAATCATCTTGAAATTGTGAAATTACACTCCTGACTTTCGGGATTCTTTGATGTATAATTATATAAACTCACTATGACTAATAAGTTGTTAATGTAAAACAAAAACTAAAGTAACACTATTAAAACTCTAAGAATCCTTTCTACTAAAGAAAAACAAGAATTACTGTCAACTACAGTTAAAGTAGCCCCTTCCTCACTCCAGCAGTGTTGACACACCCAAATATAAAAGAATGGTTGGATGTGTTTGCCAAATACATGATAATACATGTGACTATAATGCATAAACATAACTCAATGTATTTAATTAGTACATCATTTAAAACTTGTTAGGTATACTAACTATTATTTTACAATTAATTTGATATAATTTTACTTAAACTATACTAAATTAGCTTAATAAATAAACATTGATATCTTGATACTTTTTACTTTCTCTCTATCTTACAGGTAGAGAAAGTATGGTGATCGTCAAAAAAATCGAACTCGAGATTTTGATGAATCTTGACGTTTCATGACTCCCTGAATTTGAAAAAGTGGTTTTTGAATTTCTGTCTGTCTGTCTGTCTGTCTGTACCTCCAACTAGAGCCTAAAACTATTTTACCGATTGAGCTAAAACTTGATATCTAGGGTTTTCATAGGGTTCCCCCGAGGGGTTTTTGGAATTGGATATCTACCCCTAAAATTAAGGGTAGTTTACTGAAGGGAAAAAAGAGAAAAAGTCGATTTTCTCAAAATCGGCTCTAACGATTTTGATTAAATTTCATTTATGAACATTAATAAATATTCCAAACAAAATGGCTACTCTCAATATTTCGGCAAAATGGCTTTAAGGGCTCCGGTCTGATGCGTAAATTAACATTTTTTATAATAGCTCCGAAACTATTTGAGATATGAAATTACTTAGCATTACAAATATGTATATATATTTATAATACAAATATTTTATTCGAAACATATTTTTATAAAATCAATAATTTTCAATCTATACGCAATTATATATATATTTTTAGCTTTTTGGACATTAAAGCTTAAGTATTGCGATCGTAAAAAAAACTAACCTGAAATGTTGATGGATGTCGACGTCTCATGACCCCCCGAACCCTAAAAAATAGTCTTTGCAATGCCGTCTGTCTGTGTGTCTATTAAAACTTAAAATTAAGGGTAGTTTACTGAAGGGCAAAAAGAGAAAAAGTCGATTTTCTCAAAATCGGCTCTAACGATTTTGATTAAATTTCATTTATAAACATTAATAAATATTCCAAACAAAATGGCTACCCTCAATATTTCGGCAAAATGGCTTTAAGGGCTCCGGTCTGATGCGTCAATTAACATTTTTTATAATAGCTCCGAAACTATTTGAGATATGAAATTACTTAGCATTACAAATATGTATATATATTTATAATACAGATATTTTATCCGAAACATATTTTTATAAAATCAATAACTTTCAATCTATACGCAATTATATGAATTTTTTAACTTTTTGGACATTAAAGTTTAAGTATTGCGACCGTAAAAAAAAACTAACCTGAAATGTTGATGGATGTCGACGTCTCATGACCCCCCGAACCCTAAAAAATAGTCTTTGCAATGCCGTCTGTCTGTGTGTCTATAAAAACTTAAAATTAAGGGTAGTTTACTGAAGGGCGAAAAGAGAAAAATTTGGTTTTCTCAAAATCTGCTCAAACGATTTTGATTAAAATTCGTATCTAGGCGTTGATTAAGATTATAAATAAACTGGCTATTTTCATTTTCCTATGAAAATGATTTTTAGGGTACTTTACAGAAGCGTTAATTTCCGTATCTCCACAACTATTTGAGAAACTAAACAACTTATCATTGCAAAATTGTAGGACTATTAGAAATAAAAAACTTTTATTTGACATATATTTTTATAAAAGCAACAGTTTCTGAGATATTTGCAAATATATTAATACAATTTTGTGAGCTTTAGTTGTAAACATATACTACTTAAGTCTTAACGCAATAATTCTCCAATGCCATAGAGTAATTAAATATAAGTATCTAAAAAAGTATGTTATTTTTCCTTAAATCTCTTAGGAGAAATGTTTGCATAGCAATGATCTATCTCCATTTTAGACTCAATAGTCAATATTTACATTTTTTATTGGTCAAAATGTATAAATGAATAATTAAATATCAATGCGATGACTTGAAGATCTGCAACACCTTATAAAATGTTAAAATTTTAACCAGAAATCGAAATTTTAATACGAAGTGTTGACCCTTGTGGAAGACATTAAACTGTTTGAAATGCTCTTAGGTGGACAAAGATGCGCCTCTTTTCTCATTGATTATATATCATTGTATATTATTTTATGCGTGTTCTTATGTGGAGTGGTGATGATATAATGTACATTATTCCGTTCAGAAATCTTGCGAGTTTATAGAAAGAGAGAGAAAGTCTGTGCGGTGCACCGTACCATTTATTTCAATAGTTGGCACAATGCTTAGCTTGCTATACATGAACAGCATGATATGGGGTGTAAAAACCCAAACTCTTTGACCAATGACTTGTGGGCGAGCGGAAAGGAATGTGTTGCAACCCTCTAGACATTGGACAAGGTCATTAGAGCCTCCCTAGCTTAGCTTGCAATTTCCAAGCAGCAGACCCTGTGTTTCCTATTAAGTTTTGGGTATCAAGGAATCAAGTTTAATATACCTTTCTTTTTATATTATTAGTTTTTACCAACAGAGCTATCGCTATAAAGTCCTGGAGAAAGTCATATCATTATTTTAGTTAAAAAAAAATAATAATAATATATAAACTCTTAGATATTTATTTGTGCAGTTTAAACCCAAGTAACTAACTTGAGACACTAGATTTTCTGCCTCACCCTTCAACACCTTATTAAATTCAAATCTGAGAGTTGATGCAGTGTATTGCATCTTTCCACAAACCTAAAATTACTGGGAATCTGTCCTCTTGAAATCTGTCCAGCAAGTTTCCCAACCTTATCAGCTCTAGATGAATGCACAGGCCAAACTGATGATGAGATCTTTTCACTCTTTATTAGCATCAATGCTATGGGGGACATATTCATCCAGCCCACTCTCTTTATTAGCATCAATGCTATGGGGGACATCTTCATCCAGCCCTGAGATAACAAGGTTCTCAGTTTTATCAGAACAAAGCAACTGTCACTCTACGAAGTGACTGGGCGATACCCAGACCACATCATCACAGCTCAAAGATCAGTCAGTGTGAACTTTGTTGGGATCAGTGAAACGGGCGGTGAGGACGTAAAACGCCGCTGGCAATGGGATGAGCGCAATCAGTGCAGCGTGAAGTGAAGGTTCCCGAAGCTGAGTGAGCGCAATGATGCCATAAGCATGCAGCAGCCAATGACCTATTAAGATCACCATGTTCCTTACATCCGTCAGCGTGCTGATAACCAAGGACTTCATGCTCTTTGGAACAAAACAAAAAATATTTGGTTGAATAAGTTTTGTGTGGAAAGCATGGCTTATTATTTGCTTATGTATAAAAAAACACTAATAATTGGTAAATTAGTTGCTGTCGTTATCAGATTGTGAAGTAGTCTCTAGTGAACTATCTAACCCAAAGGAACAGGTTCAGAAAGGTGAATTTTAAGAAACTGCAACACCTAAAGAAAGGGTGAAAAGCCAAATTATAGAAAACTAATTTTCGATTCAGTTGGTCAAAAGTGAATAGTGACATGATGACTCAGTGTGAGCCATTCTAGCCACACGACCAACTACCAGTGAGCAGGAAGTAACAGACTTCCACCATCTCTTTTTAATATAATATAACATGTTAATCAAGTTATTTTCATTGTACTTGCCTGATCAAGTTTGAAGGCAAAGTGCGCTGCATTTGATATCACAGACATAATGATAACCATGTAGGGGAATGAATAATCTGGAAAAGATAACATAAGTTTAGATGAAATATATCTCTATTAGGAAAACCTCTCCGTTTTATGAGGTGAATGTATTATATTTGGAAGAAAGAACAGCAATGGTGGATAGAAACATTTAAAAGGAACAACACACTGTGACTTTTATAATGAAAAGAAGAACACAATTCACACTTTACATTGCTGCCATTGGACTAGGAAGTAATGAAGAAAATTGATCCTTACCGCCCAATCCCCTGACCTAGGTTTCATTCTATCGGAACTCATCAGGAGGTGGTGTGAAATGCACAACGCAACTTCCTAAAAGAGGAAACCAAAATCACAAAAGGGAGAAAATGTAAAATAGTAAAGAATGATAGGATACTGAGATAGGAACATGTAAAAGGAACGTATTCCTATCTAAGTAGCCTATCATTCTTTATAATTTTCCTTTTTCTCCCTTTTGTGATTTTGGTTTCCTCTTTTAGGAAGTTGCATTGCGTGTTTCACATTTCTGTAGCAATTGATTTTCTTCAAGAGACAACCATTACCTCTTTGTCCAATGGCAGCAATGTAAAGTGTGAACTGTGGTGTTATTTTCATTTTAAAGCCATATTGTGTCGTCTCTTTTATAAGTTTTGATGCGTAATTTTAACACATTACAAAGTCTTCTTAGAAAATTTTCAGATACATTTTTCAAAGACTTAGAAAATTCAAAGATGTAGGGATGTACAAAGCTTCAGAAACTTTGAAAAAATATTATTAATTAAAATGTATTATGAAGCTTCATCATTAAAAAGATTGATAGCTAAAATAAACATACTTGTTCAATTTTTATCATTTTATACTATTACTGACTATATACACATTTACCCAGAAAGGTATCAGTCTTGCCTTGAGTGATTACACTATGACTATCTTATAAGCTCTACCATAGTGGAATAATGCAAAGTAAGATTACTACCTTACAGTTCACCCTGAATGTTAGCAGTCTTACCTTAACTAATTACAGTATGGACCTATCTTATAAACTGCTCCATAGAGTAGCCCATTAAGGTAAAACTTTCCTTTCAGGGCAAAAAAATGTACATTTCAAATTAATGTTCAAACAGAAAAATTTGTACACATTGAATCAATCATACATTGTAAAATTAATGTAATTTTATCGACTTAGGAAATTTAATGCTTAAAAGCTATATAAATATACTATGGGCATGTAAGTACTCGAGAGTTCGAGTTGAGTTTACTATATGTTCAAGCTCGACTCAAATATTTTACAAAATTTTAAATCTTTTTCATGAAATTCCTTAGCTTGATTAATTTAATTTAATTTTAGGATATAATTTCTTAACAAAGAGAATCCTACAATATTTCCTTTTGCCTGGCTAAAAAAAAATTGTACAATTATATTAAATTTATTTAAAAATTTGAATTTGTATGACTATAAACGTTTCCAAAAACTAATATAATTTTAGAAAAATTATGTTTGTACTCATGGTTTATGCAAAGATATATTACAGAAATTCAACTTGAAGTACTATGTCTTGTACAAATATTGCTCTATAGGCCTACTACTTGAACTCTAAAAAAAACTCATTTTTATTCATAAGGGACTCAAAGTAAAAAATGCTTAATTGCACACTCCTAAAATGTACACAATATAAGATTATTTTCAACATCAAAAAAGTGTACTTTACATATTCATAATGGATGTAGGATTTAAATACATGGTTATTATACATATTGATAGAAAATATTTCTATTTGCTTGTATAAATGAGATAGCTGGTAATTAAATTTGTTTTCTGCTGTGATTTTGTGAAGGTTGATAAAACAATGAATAAGTGCATTAGTGCTTATTACTTATGAACACTGCAAGCTGTATTCCAATGTCACTTATAGCAGGATAATCTGATTTAGTCACAATATATTGAAACGTGAAACTGAGGATTGCACTCACAAATGAGCCCTCCTAACACAGCTTGTATGAGGGCGAGAGTCGGGAAGAAATAAAGGGCTGCATAAATAGACATCTTCCCATAGACAGGCAAGAAGTGACCAGCCAACCACGGCCTGATTATCAGCATGAGCACGATAGATAACGCATAAAATATAAACACCATGGTGTATCTGGAACATATGACCAACATTACTCAGGACACATCCAACAAATACTATATAAAGCTTTAGAAGTATATTACTGCCGAATATATTTGTGATGTGCGGACACATAATAATATGAGGTGGTTGTATGAATAATAGTCTTACCTTTCCTCTTAAGCAAATTTAATACTCTTCTCAGAAAACATGTTAGTCAAACCTGATTAATGAAAGTGAATGATCATTATTAGGGATGGGCCCTCGAATCCTTAAGGATATTCGAAATTCTATAAAATGTTGAATTCAAGATTCAAATCTTTAAATACCTTTTTTTTTGTCTAGTGATGGATGACTCACTATTTACTCTTGTTTCTATGTTGATAATGAACTGCGCTATTAGCATATGTTCTTTCAATGTTAACCTATTAATGTTATTGCAATTTAGATGTTTTATTCTACTATAAATATAGGTTAAATATTTTTTTTTCATTTTAAAACTTTTTTAAAATTTATTTGAGATGTTTAACGTGCACTTTCTGAACTGACTGATTTTATCAGTACATGACTTATAAACTAACTTAAATCTAGAACAGACAAAGCATCCAGTCCCCAGCCGTTAATTCATCACTGTGAAAGGGTGAACCGACATTTTTTTCAGCCAAGCTAGGAATTGATCCTGTAGTAGAGAGACATGCTATCCGCTGACATTTTAAAAATTTAAATCATTATTTTATTTTTAGTCAAAGAGTTTTTAAATTATTATATTTATTGAATTAAAGCTCAGCTCAACTCGATGCACAGAAGCTTTGTGAGTAGCTCGTTTAAGCTTGACTCATGGAAAATACTATAGTTCGCAGACCTCTAGGCCTTTAACCATGTCAAAAATATAAAATTAGAAAATAAACAAGAGGATCTTATTGCCACAATGTTATTAGGTACAAGGGTAACATGATAATCATGTTGTATATTATTTAATAGTTATTGCATAGTCCTAAAGTATGAAGATGTGTCAATAAACATAATCCATCTTCTAAACAGATAGCACACAGACTTACAAGGGATACACAGCCTCCTGGGTGCAGTGCAGTGTGTCAGCATAGTCAGGATTTGGGTTGTGCAGCAGTGTGTACCAGTCCGATAGTTTCTGAGTCCGACACGACCTCACCTCCAACTTTCCCCATGGCTCAGACATGAGTAGCGTCAGCACAGCAGCCATTGCTGTCTCGACAAGCGCTGACAAGTGCAAAGCAAATACCTCCTTGCAAAAACTAACAAACAAAACAACAATCCGGTCAGGGACAACGACAAGTGAAGATTGAATCATGTGGCTGTTTTATCTGGTTTTTATCCAGATAGCCAAGCTTCAAACCTGTCAAACTACTTTTATTAATGTCTATGCAAAAGTTGATAAAAATCTTTTTAAGTGCATCAGCAGAAAGATTTCCAGCAATATTAACCTATTTTTGTGAGAATTAAAGTGACTTAAAATTTGTTGTAAAAGTTTATTCATCATTGATTTCTATTTCTCTAGAGAAATATTCAATATTGAAAACTTATATGACTTTTTTGAAAATATTAGTGAATAAAAATAATATTGTTGTTCACTTATGAGCTAAAGTGAAACTGACACCTTCCAGGATCAAAAAAATGTGTGTTATTAATAAGTGTTCATTATTGGCTATATATATATAATCATACTTCTTGAACATTAGGTGTGTTTGAAGTTTGTTTTTTCAATTCAAAGCGAACTCGAATCGAATATATTTTTTAATTGTTTTATGATTGAAAAAAAAATTATATTGTAGTTATTTATACATTGCTTTATGTACTAAAATAACATATAAAGGTGTGTGAAGCTTCGAAACTTTGACTTGGCTGCGAAACAAATTTTGGCTTCGAAGTTTCACCAATAAAAATATTGATTGCTAAAATACTCCAGTTATGTTCAATTATAGCCATTCTGAACTGTTTTTTAAATCACAAATTAATATTTCTATGGAAAAAATCTGAAGATATTGAAATGCGTGTTGTGATAATAACTGGATTTATCAGAGTTGCATGGAATATTACAAACAATTGTGTAATGAAACATTTTACAAGTATTTTTAGTGCATAAAGTAATATAAATAACCACAATATAATTTTTCAAGCATAAAACAACTAAAATAATATATTCAAACTTTGATTCAGCTTAGAGAATATTTTATATATTTGATTTGAGTTCACTTCCAATTGAAAAAGTGTACTTTGCACACCCCCTATTGCTATACATCAATATGCCTTTCTAGCAATGTCTGTGTCCATTAATGAGAAAGTCCGTTATTGGGAAGTTGTTCCACCGTAAGAGCTCATGTTATTTTACCGGGAAAATTTAAAGTGTCCGTTATAAAGAAAACTCCGCTATTCAGAGGTGTCTGTTAAAGATGATTTTACTGTATCAATAATTGCACTCATTGGCAATAAAAAAATAAAATTAAAAAAAACTAACTAGGCCTATACCAAATATAAAAAAAAATTGTTATTTTTCCCTAACTAACTATAAGTGAGAAGCTCTGGTACCTGTGTAATACCAACATTAAACTATGGTAATTGAAACATTAATAATTATTCCAAGTTTATGTGCAATCAACAATGCACACCATTTTGTTTTTAATTTGTTTCATTTCCAGAATTAGTTAAAAGGTCTGTCATTCTAGACACAATGATTTAAATAATATGAATAACTTTATTGTAATCATCAGGAGCGCTATTAGTCAGAGAGAAATGCTAATAAAAAAGTGTCCTAAACCTTCTTCGCAAGGCGGCCGTGTCGATACAGAACCAGTGCAAGACCAGAGCGAGAAGGACCATGAAGCCAAGGTACAGCCAATCGTAGAACTCGGGAGAGTCCTCACACTTCACACATATTGAGGAGCTGTTGGTCCTGTAACCCCGGGGACAAGCCCCGCAGTCACTCCAGTTTCCATCATCCAGGCGGTGGCGCCCACAATAAATACCCGGGCAGCTGCTCGGTCTCACAGCGTCACCTGGAGGAGATGCCGCAGGCTTTATGGTACATGCACTTTGCTTGTCATTCTGTCAACTATTGTTAGTACATAGTTTATAAAAGTTCTATAGATGAGTCATATCTTATATTTTACCTGAATTTGAATCATTTTACAAACGAGTGGCTATGACACCTCTGTGTGTAAATGAGAAGATAGTACACAGCTCTGTTTCACATTTTCCTTGTCACTATCAGGCATACCATTGTAATGTAAAACCTGTCTGATTTGGTTAGTGCTTCTTAAGAAACCTTCTGATGGACAATCAGTCAGAAAATTATATACAAGATGTACTAGCTCAAACTAAAAATTGGTTCGAATTGAGATTTTCTGCATTCTTCACTTGACAATATCAAAATTGGGATCAGTGAAATAGTTTTTTTTTTAATAATTATTAGGGATAGTACATAAAGAGGGCAGGATTCTTGACAACTTATCTTTGTCATATTATAGTAAATAAATGATATTTTATCATCAATACACACAAAAAGAATAACAAGTTTCCAATAATACCATAAATATTGCAAGAAAATTGTATATAATTTAGCATTAAAACACAATTGAGAAGGTATTTAAGCATAAAATAATATACAGTAAAACCTTGTTCTTGGATTTATCGTTTTCCCGGATCCGTCGTTCAATTTCTATGGTCCCTGAACAAATTTTATCCAAGCAATAGAAAATAAACCGCTAAGTTGTTCCTCGATTTATAGTTTTTCCGCATCTATCGGTCAGAATTTTCAGACCCCAAGAATGCTAACCCATGATTGATCGTTTTTAAACAAGAGACACACACAAATGTTGGTTCGATCAGTAGTAGCAGTGGTTAATGTTTTTGGATTGTGGTGTAGCAAGTTGCAGTCACGCTTCTTATCACCTAAAAAATGGTCTTGAGCGGACAGGGGATGCTGCTGTGGACATCAACGCCACAGACCTCTGGTTCGAGAGATTGTTGAAGCTACTGGAGGTGTAAGATACTTGATACATTTATAATGAAGATGAAACGTGTGTATTTTTCAATTGCTTGCCAGACCAACCGTTGTCATTGAAAGAAGGGACCTGCCATGGAGGAAAACGTGAGAAGAAACGAATGACGGTACTACTGTGCACAAAAAATATGGCTCAGACAAATGGGTGCCCATCGTTATTGGAAAGTCCGCAAGACCACAGTGTCTAAAATATGTACCTGCGACCTACTATGCCATCTCAAAAGCGAGGATGAAGTCAGAGACTTTCTGCGTGTTCTTGATGCATCAGTGTCCGCATCTATCGGTCAGAATTTTCAGACCCCAAGAATGCTAACCCATGATTGATCGTTTTTAAACAAGAGACACACACAAATGTTGGTTCGATCAGTAGTAGCAGTGGTTAATGTTTTTGGATTGTGGTGTAGCAAGTTGCAGTCACGCTTCTTATCACCTAAAAAATGGTCTTGAGCGGACAGGGGATGCTGCTGTGGACATCAACGCCACAGACCTCTGGTTCGAGAGATTGTTGAAGCTACTGGAGGTGTAAGATACTTGATACATTTATAATGAAGATGAAACGTGTGTATTTTTCAATTGCTTGCCAGACCAACCGTTGTCATTGAAAGAAGGGACCTGCCATGGAGGAAAACGTGAGAAGAAACGAATGACGGTACTACTGTGCACAAAAAATATGGCTCAGACAAATGGGTGCCCATCGTTATTGGAAAGTCCGCAAGACCACAGTGTCTAAAATATGTACCTGCGACCTACTATGCCATCTCAAAAGCGAGGATGAAGTCAGAGACTTTCTGCGTGTTCTTGATGCATCAGTGTACCAAGAAAACATTGATATATTATCTCAAATTTATCAATTTTTTATTTATTATTTTTATTCATGACCCATGCTAGAAAAATAACAGGACTCATCATATTTAGCTTGGTTAGTAAGTAAAAACAAAATTTCTTTGCAAATAAAAAAATACAGGTATTAGAACTAAAAGTAAAATTTCATATTTACATTTGAAAAACACTAAATAAAAGTAGTCTAAGCATTACTAGAAGTCTTGGAAAAAACAAAGAAGTAAATAAACATAAGATAAAAATAATAATCATAACTTGGTGTGGATTTGAGTCTTATTCAAGCTAAAATAGCTACCACTGAGTGACCCTAATTTATCAAACTGGCTACGAGTCATTAACAGCAGCAATTTCACAGTACTTAATGAGAGGATGTCAACAGTGACTTGTTTGAACATGTAACAATAAACTATGACAAAAAAAATGAAAAATTCACAGGTTCAACAACTTTTGTTTGATCAATATCTCATGTCCCACATTTTATGGAATGGCTTGTAATGTGTTTACAATTATTTCTATGTAAAAGAATTGCATAACTAGGCTACAATTTTTTTTTAATTAAAATCAACACAAGGTGGCAAATCAGTGTAATTACAGGAGCGTGCATAACGAGGAGACCACATTTCAATTAATTTAAATTTGTTGAAAAATAACACCTGGACACAGGAATCAATCCTGGGATTTTTTACTTGGCGCGCCAATGCTATAATACACCAATGAACTATACAGGATTTATCCTGTGTTCAGGTTCATTTTTTACCCATAGTTTAAGCCCGAGTCTGTGCGAGATATGTGTGTCAAGAATCCTATCCTCTGTGTGTCCTATTCCCTAATTGTGTTTTCAATTAGCCTATGTTGTATTTATAAAAAAGTTAATGGTTTCAACTCTATTTTCTAATAAAGATTAAAGAAAGCCACACTATGATGCGACATCCAGTTTGAGCTATAATACTTACCTTGGGTGAGAGAGACTTTCAAGTATTGGGTTGAGTATTTTGGATCACTCCTCAGCAGATTGTAGTTCAGTCTGGCCCCATTCAAGGTAACAATGAGTGCCACCCTTTGATTACCCAAACCCCCTCTTCACTGACAGAATCATTCCCAGTGATTTTTTACCTATCAATGCGACCTTTCCTGAGTTTTCCTCTTATAATACAATCTTCGTTTGTATTGTGATGTTGCTGTAACCCTGCCTTGAACTCAGCACCGCCATTTCTGACTTTAGATTGCTTAATGCGCACTCCACTTGACTGAAATTGTGCCTACTTAGCTTTGCAGTCTGTTTGTGCCTCATTGAGTTCATTCTTTGGTTCTTTCGTCATTTCACTATTTATTCATGGATGTGTGTGTATTCTGTGTCAAGTATTGCTAAATACAGTAGGTAAATAAATATTTATTAGGTGCTTACTTGGTGGCAAATAATACAACCCATAAATGTTATATTTAGTCCCCACTTAATGTACCCCCCAATTAAAGGTATATTATAAATTAAAAAATGTACAGATGCTCGAGTAGGTACCTATGGTAGTTTAAACAACATTAGTGTTGAAAATATAATAATATGTAAGCCAAACATTTAACTAAAAACATGTATATAGGGCCTATGTATTTGTTTTTAGCTAGGAAATGCCTTTACCTCCACCAGCCGCTATGAAGCAGATTATGGGCAGCATAATCCATGGATATTTCATTCAATTTTTAATTTTTTAAACTTTGTTCTCTTTTAAATTAAATAATATTACATTTGTAAAGTAAAACAACTTGTTTTATTCAAATTACGGTAGACATGAGTTTAATATTTTTAGCGCTGTTACCAAAGCTTATGTTTTTCTTATAATTATATTGGACCATGTTTTTATACGAGTAGGACAGCAAACTTCATTTTATTTCAATTCACTCAATGGACGATAGATAGTTTATCCCGTAAACTTCAACAAAGAATTATTTAGGATATTAAATAAGTCGTATTCGATATGAACACATCTAACTACTAGGTACCTATAATTATAATTTTTATTTATTTATAATGTTAATAAAATTTATTTTAGCTTTAGAATATCTTAAAACACAGAGTTTAACAAAGTTTATATAGGTAGTAAATTATTTGTAAGAATTGGTTTATATTCATGCATAAAACATAAATAATAGCGAATAGTATATTGCGTATAGTGCTCAAGAAATTTAAATACATTATTTTCAATGAAAGCTTTTATCATCAAAACCGTACCTAGCAAATAGTGTAGGCCCAAAATGCCTCAAGCATTAATTTCGATAATATAACTGGATGGACATACACACACACACATTGCCAAGGACCAAAGCGTGACGCTATAATTTATCGTCTGCTACATTGTGAGTGGGGGGAAGAAAGTGTTATTGTTTGAAAATAGTGAAGAACTATACCACACTTTCCTGAAGAAACATTTGCATTCAAGAATATATAATTCAGTTTTACAGGTAATACTGTACAAATACGAATAAAAGCTTTAATATATTTAAATATGCAGCTATCATCCATCATCCATGTTGTTTACAGTCTACCAAGATTATACTTATATTTAAAGTTGGATATTAGCTTGTATATTGGTTTCAGAAACCATATTATACAAGGCCGTAGCCAGCCAATGATTTCAAGAGGGGTTTGGTGGGCACATCCCCCAATTGCTGGAGGCTAGAAAAAATTATAAATGATTAACAGTTCTAGAAGCTCTCTGAAGTGTTTATTATGGCAACATAACCACCTAAATTCCTTAGGCTTAGGAAGTATATATATATATATATATATATATATATTTAAACCCTTCTAGAAGCCCTCTGAAGTGTTTTTATGGCAACACAACCCCCTAACTGCCGAAGGTTTAAAAAAGTTATAAATATTGAACATTTCTAGAAGCTCTCTGAAGTTCTTTTTATGGTAACACAGCCCCCTAATTTGTACTAGTACCTTAATTTTGATATTGTTTTAGCTATTAATAAAGCCATATTTTTTTGTTCATAACATTTCGGGGGGGTTTGAACCCCCAAAACCCCCCCTTGACTACGGCCTTGATATTATATTGAAAGTTCAATAAATATGATGAATAAGGTATCTTAAAACTTGATTAAATTTGTTTTAATGACAAACTTTGTGTAGTTTCCATACATTCAAACTATCACTTCGGTTATAGTCTTGTAGAAAGTATTATTATATTGCAATTATTTTTTTAAAGTTGGCTCATATTTTGTATATTGCTTTCAAAAACCATATAATGTTGATAATTATATTGAATCAAGCTAGCTAAAAACTGTATTACATTTAATAGCCAAAGCTATTATTTATGCTATTAGTGGGAATTACACCATCTAGATTATCATATTCTGAAAATTGAAAAATGACACCTGGACACGGGTTCGATTCCCGTGTCCAGGTGTCATTTTTCAATTTTCAGAATATGTATTACATTTGTTTGAATGACATACTTTGTGTATAAGTCTTACGTTCAAATTATAATTTAGGTTATAGGCTTATAGGAAGTACGGTATCCACTAAACCCTGATTTTAGTAATAATCCCAATCTGTAAGGCTTTATTTTGTACCAGAATACCATTATATATATAATATTTTGGTAGGATGAACGGCCGTTTAAAACGGAAGTAGAAATTTCCTTCTGGAAGATCTTTTATCCTACCTAAACTCAAATATATGGTAGGATTCTGGTAAGAGATAAAGCTTTACAAGCGAGCTTCCTTCAAAAATTATCGTATATATTAGGCTACATCAACTTAGTTCGAACTTTTTATGTTCTTCAAAGCTTTTGCTAACATATTTATTTCATTTAACTAATTACATAATGATTTATCTCATATAGTCAATCAAATTAATGAACGATGTCAAAATGCCACATTGCCTTGTATGGGTGTAAGAGAGAAAGATATACCTGAAAGTTTCTTTCTCTCTTAGACAAATGATATGCAGACGACAGCTCAAAAATTTCAGCCACAGATGTCCATCCAGTTATATTATAGAGATCAATGGTTAGTTAAACCCGTATCACACGACACTAGCTTGTACTTGAAATCCAGTGTACTAGCTAGCACGTCATCATCTAGCGTCGTGTGAATCAGAAAAAGTATACGGGTTCTGCCTCTTGGTACTGGCTACCATATTAGTTTTGAGGATAGATCAGGCGCTATTTTCGTACTAGTTCCGACACTAGTCTGTGTGATTCGACCAATCAATGCGCGCTTAGACTGTGTGTAGAGAAATGGTATAAATGGCGATAACATTGTCATCGGATGTGATTTTGTTGTTGACAGAAAAATTTTCTAAACATCCTTGTTTATATAATACCAAATTGCCACAATATGACAATATATTTAATTAAAAACATGTCATCTAAAATCGACAAACTGTGTTCCAGACCCAATTTTAATCTAAATAAACTTGATAGCATGCCAGTCTTGGGTGGTTGTTTAAAAAAATATAAAGTGTGCGTAGGCTCAAAGAAGAACATTTGTGTATCAAGGATACTGTACTTTGACATCCATGGGCTTAGGGGCCTCTAATCACATCGTAAATAAATGAATACAAATGTAGGGATATATTAAACGTTAATGTCACCCCGAATTTATCCTGCCTAACCTCCGAATGTATCATTCTTAGCATCCCGCGACCATTATTTCGTCTTTCCAGCCAGTCCCGTTTCCATATTCTTTTCCTTCACTCCCTCTCATTATTTTCAATATTATTATTATTAATAATTAATGCAGCTGCTACACCCAAAATTAATACCTTACGTTCCGTAAATATTTGCATTAGAACCTAGTACCAAACTAGCAGCGTGTGAATATTATAGTCCCATTGTTTATTGTACTAGCTAGTATACAGATATATAGGCGCTAGCTAGCACACTTGATTTCTAGTACAAGAAAGTGTCGTGTGATAGTAGCTTAAGTGATATTTACAACCCGGATACATAGACTATATACATCAAGGTTTGACACTTCACTAGCAGCTATGTTACCAAAGACAAGTTTGCTACACATAAACAAGAGGGATGGATGGATGGACATTCATGCATATTTCAACAATTTTTTTTACAAAATATGTTGTAAAATAAAAATAAAGACAAAATATTTTTATGTTCGAAAAGTGTTAGTGGGTCCGCGACCCTGTGGCTTCTATGGACCACCCCTGATTATTATTATTATTTGAAGCTTGAAAGTTTGTAAGTACATAATCCGAAGAGCGTTTGCTCACTCTTGGACAATGTGTCTTACAATTTTTCCTAAACAGACTTTTGTTTAGTTATAATATAGTGTATGATTTATGTACATTTTTGCACAACCTTATGAAGAAAATTATATTTCTGGTGTCAATTAAATAAATAAACAACCAAACGAATAAATCTCCTAGATTAAAGTAACATTTTCAAATATATTAATGCATTAATACAGACATTAGGAATATTTACTGTTTTCTATATTTATACTTGTGAAAATAAATCAAATAGAATACCAATATCTATCTGTTATTATTAGCACTATACATTAAAGAACGTAATTATTAAATTTAACATAGCTAAAACCTAGATCCTTTATAAAACTAGCATCAGTGCTCTCTTTTGTTTTACTTGTGAACTAATCATTATTCTGGTTTCTTCTCGCCGTTTACGAGATTTAGAGATTACTATTTTCAGCGCAAGGTTCCTCTGTCGGTTTTATTTGCAGAATTTTATGGACCGAATGAGAAAAAACTTGTATTTTATAAATTTTCGATAAATATTTGTTTATTGATTTGAATGTAACTTTTAAGGTGATTTATAATATGTGAATTACGGTTATAGTGTAACTTTGTTAAGTTGATCGTGAAAATGAAGAAGTTTGGTGAAATTCAGCAAATGATGGCGGTGGAGAGCTGCTTGTGCAGCCTTCATTTCCCGATCTTAGGAGTCATCTGAGCTCAGGAATATCTTATAAAACGTCCGATTTATCGATCGAAGAAAGTGCAGTGTCGAAGATTATACCGCATTAGGAAAATAACAAGTTAACTGAAACAAGAGTGAGTGATTGTCTTCAATTTTGTAATTTGTTAAATCTTGAAACCGGCAGGCGATAAACTAAAAGGGTTCTTATTGAAGGTGAACTGGGCGTGCATCGTTAAAAGCCTACGTTACTTCTACGTAAATATAGGTCGTGAACCTGACATTCTTTGATTAGTTATTGTATAACTAAGTGTCCTGTAATTTTGTGTGTTAGTTAATTGTTAGTATTGTGTTTTTCAGATTAAATTTTAAGCAAATTTCTATTTACTGATTTCTATTTTTTTAAGACGGTCCTAGTCAAGTTTTTAGCTTGCACAGGCCTATGCGGTGTTTAATCTCTTCGAGAATGAAAATATTTAACATATGATCAACACTTTGGCATGCGGCTCTGTGAAAAGAAATTACATTGACATAGTTAATGAAAGGTGTGAAAACGGGAGCGTAGTAGACAAGAGACACCATGTCTGCGGGTACGTTTGTAGATAGGATAGACCCGTTTGCCAAGCGTTCTCTCAAGAAAAAGACAAAAAAATCACAGGGATCGTCGCGGTACAGAAATTCAGCAGATTTGGAATTACAAGTTCTTGCTCTCTTAAAAGGTAGGTCTCCATCTCATAACCTTTTTAGCTTTTAGCTAAGGTAATAACTGTTAGTGTTTTTTGGTTGTATTATTAATTTTATTAGAATTACATTCAGACAACTTTCGATGACGTTTGTCTATATCCAGCCAAGTGCTTAAATATTATATCGCTTATAGGCCTACTTGACATGCAATAAGTCTCATACCCTTTCATGTTAGCTCTAATTCATCTACAATGGGACCTCGATCTGAGTCTACCAATCACAGCATATTGATACACATTAAAATAAACATGTTTTGCACAGCTTGGTTTATACCTTACTGAGGAAGCTTCATCTGTTCAGTAGTCTTTAATAGCAGGCTAAGATGAAACTGGGGAAATAAGCAAGATGTGTTGATCACTCGTTATTAAGCTAAAAGGATCAAATTCTTTATAGAAAATAAGTATAGGCTTATGTTCTTCTGGGCAACACTATGTTTCATAGGGGAATAGTGCCTTATACAGTTTATGCACATTCATTTAGGTAGTTAGTTTTATTACATGTCTATTTACTTATTATTACCTAAATACTAAAGAAAACATTGAATCGAATAATACCAAAATTTATTAAGTTTAATAATTTTGGATGATTAGTCAAATAAAACAAATGGTGATGGTACGCTTTATCCGTCCCATTTTAGGCTGTTTATCATTACTATGGTAGGCCTACAATGTTTATATATTTTTTATTCACTTTATTACACAAAACAGAAAGCCAACATAGAATTAAATGACATCAAGATTTATAAGTTTTTAATAAATTAAATAAACACTATCTAAACAAAACCCAGCAATTGATCATCCAAATCACTTTTGAAATTGATGACAACTGTAACTTTCTTGTGATGCTTTGTGTTACACCTGTGATCCTGCACACTAAAACAGATGTGACTTCATTGTGTGATGTGTGTACCACCTATGTTTAACTGTGTACCACCTATGTTTAACTGTTACATTAAATAGTTTATTAATTTATATATAATTATAAATTTGATTTATTAATTCATGGAATTTTAGGTTAAGCCGGGTTGGGAAAGTGTCATAATGAGTACCTACTATATAAATCGGTTGCCTAGTTAAGGTAATGATGTCATCAGAAGCTGTATAATACCCCTTCATTTAGGTGATAGGAAGTTTTTTGTCCAAATCGATTCTAAATATTGTGTCACATGTTTTTATGTTTAGAAAAATGTACATGGCTGATAAAATATTTTGGAAATTTTAAGAAAGAAAAGACAGAATGGAACAGGTATAAAGAGTTCTATCTCCAATCAAAACTATGAAATAAAATCACAAGAGACACATTTATAAATATTGACAAACTTATGGCTATATCCAGGGTCCTTTGCATCGCATGAATCACTAAAAAAATAATTTAGTAGGCTAACACAATAAAAGATAAGTTAGGTTGGGTTAGAACCGATATAAATTATGGAGGGTTTGAAAGTTCAAGTTTGTGTTATGACAATAGTGTTAACCATTAATCCCATCTTACATATTTGCGATGTCATCTAACAGCTGTGGCAGCTGTAATTGGTTTGGTTCAGATGTATACTTGGGTTAGCTTAAATCGTGTAATTTCATTGGTAGATGTTGTTAAAGATTTTTTCAAACAATATAAAAATACAATTGTGTTTCATTTGACAGAGGTAGGTTTGCTATGAAAAAATGTAGCCTACCTAAAAAGGAAGTGACTGAAGTCATGCAGGGGTGTGGTGCAACAGGTTAACATGTTATTTGAGGACTTATGTTCGACTTTGTCTCTGTATTTGGGAACAAATGGTCTATTAAACCTGACTCAGTAAGAAAGAAAGATAAACATAACTTATTGATTTGTTGTAGAAAGTTTTACCTACGTAATAACAAGTTTTTACATTTTAGGCTAAATTTTCATGATGTCGATGGTTAAAATTTATTTTTAACAAATTTAGTTAAAAGAAAACCAAACAAATTTTTGGTCCAAGTTACTTAAAGATTAATATCTAAGAATGTTGTTACAAAATAAACTGTTGAGTTTGCACCTCTGCTTTCTTCAATATTAATTAGTAATTTGTAATATGAATCATACTATCGTAATTGGAAATTTTCTGTAGCCTAAATTCTTATTTTAAATGTATTTTTAATCATGTTTTCTACAAATCAATAATCCCTTACAATATATTAATCAAAAACATTTATCCTTGGAAAGAAGATTTAAAAAAATCACTCGTCTAGTTCGAGATATGCACTAGCCTATGTATTTTATTTCATGCTTTTACCTTTGCTTACAGTTTCCGCAATAGCTTTTTACTTGTATTTGGGTTTTATTTGGACCTTCATAACTTGGAAACTATTGGGATTGTCTTGAATTTTAAACATGGTCATAAAGCCATTCACAGATACTATGTGCCAAATTTTATCAAAATCTCAGATAGTGGGTTACATTTCCTGTATGAACCGACATTGAAAAATCTGGGCCTATTTTCTAGGTAGGCCTAATCATGCCCTCACCACTCCAGAGGTACAGTATACTATGTTGCATGTCTGCATAAATATATCTCTAAATTTACCATATAGGCCTAATCACTTTAAACTTATTTTTGTGATTGATTTGATATCTTTCAATGATTCAAAAGGGTAGCCTAATGGTAGTTTGAAAAAAGTTAGCGAGTTTGGTATTTTTACTGTAATAAAAAGAGAAAATTTGAATTGAATTATTGTGGACGAGCATTTGACATTGTTTTAAGATGAAATAGAACCAACTGCATCCCCGGTTTTTCGATGAACATGCTATGGCTATAAACTGGATGTTGAGCTGTCTACTAAGGGCCTATGCCAGAGGTTGGTGCCTTCAGGAGAGTTAGTGTGGCTCGGTGCTGTATGCTCCCGTTATAAGCAGTACACAGGGCTGGACTGATGCCCCCACAGTGATGCAGTGTCCCAGGTAATGGGTCAGGACTCTATTGGGCAGAAGGTTTAATCGTCCACAAGTAATGGCGTGAACAGATCGGTGGGGTTCTGGGCCTTGGCCTCGTCGTTTGTAGGCTGAGCTGTTTTAAAGCTTTGTTGCGGACCTGGATAGCTAGTAGTGCATGTATTAGATCATGGGCACCTCTTCTTGTACCTACAAATAGTGGAGGGTCTACCTCTCCACACGCAAGGGAAAGTGGGGAGATCAGAGAGTAACCAAAGGTTGAGCCTATGTGCGGGAGGAAGCTCCGGCTACCACCTCGGATAGGTGGAAGGCACGAGTCTCCGGTGTCGGTTGAACCAAGGAGAGACTGGCATGGAAAGAGGAGTTAATTCTCGCCTTCATGGGTATCTGACCTGATCCAGATCATCCCTCCCTTCTGGGGAAAAAGGGGGTGGGGGGTGTTGGAGCGTTTTTGGTACTGATCTATAAACTGTTCACAGGGATGCTCGGCAATGCTGTTGTGGCGTCGTGGCATGTAACATATATGTACATTCACTAAGGGCCTCTGCACACAAACCTCTTGGTTGCATGTTTTGAACAGTAGCCACAGTATGAACACTGTAGGAAGGGCAATAATTGACAGTTATAAAAGTTGCATACTGAAACTACTTCCACATATTCCTATGTCAAGTCATGTTGTCTGCAGCTGCCACTTCTGATAGGCAATATTGATTAATTACTTATCAAATTTAGGTGATTTCTGTTGTATTTGTGTTGTCTGATTACAAAATCAGGACAGATTCTTTATTTATCAAGATTTGTTTTCAAGTAACATACTTCTGAATTTTATCACTCTCCTCCTCACAGAAGGCCTATTTCAAGTGGCTGGTTGAGCTTCCTTCTCAGAAATAAAATCCTTGTTATTTCTAAACTCAAACACACTTTACCCGTCTCAGTGGCGCAGTTGGCTATCACTCTAGATTAAAGTGCTAAGCTGGTATGCCAAGGTCAAGGAGATCGACGTTTGAATCTTGCTCTGGTGAACTGGGGGTGGTTTTCCTAAATGATTTTCCACTTGCCCTCCATGCAAATGCGGGCTCACTTCCTCTATATTCAGCCTTCCCAATTCCTAACCCATTAGTGTAATTAGTACTTAAGCATATAACCCGAGCGGGTAGTAATACGCGGTGCTAAGTATTATTACTATTATTATTATCACCATCCAACACACTTTGGAAACCTCTTGACCACTGTTACACATAAACACGAGAGAATAACATAAGGGACCTGGTGGTCTAAGGGTAAGGTGTCGGACTTCTGTGCTGGAGGTCCGGGGTTCAATCCTCGGTCCCGGCACAGCTTTATCTGATTGCCAAACCCTTCCTTCACCTCTGACAAGACGTGTATTAATCATTGCCAGGCCTCCACCGTGGTTCGGATTCCACGTTAAACTGTAGGTCCTCAATTTCATCTCACAATCACCCTACCATTACACATTAGTATAAGTGTGTACAACCCAAACGGGTAGTAAGACGCGGTGCTAATAATAATAATAATAATAATATATTAATGCATAATTAATACTCTAGTTAATAGTGGATAATGTACAATGTAAAAAATTATATTAAAAATAAAATGGTTTATATTGTGAAACCTAGTGATTATAGACTTAGGCTACTTGAATTTTATTTTTTTTATTTTTACCGCCGTGTCTTATTACCCTTTCAGGTTTTACGCCTTAAAATCATCAATTGGATCTTATTCATAGATTGGCTTTGTTGGATAAGATCCTTAAAAATACTTCACTTAAGGGTTCACTCAAAAAACAATGTCCATTAATCTGTATCCTTTGAAACATAAGATCAACCTGCCTGTACTTTTAAATCAAATTTAATTTTTATTAGTGTCATGAATATTTTGTTTGGTAGGCCTAGATCTATTCTCAAGAATCAGAAAAATATAAATTTTCTCCTTTATTTATAATCAACCATTGATGCTAAATTAACAAAATAGGTTAGTAACAAACAAAGAGGCCTGTGCCTACCACACAGCATTTCAAATATAACAGGAAATATTACACTATGGAGGCTGCAAGGTCTCAGGTGTTACTCTTGCAATAGACTAGACTGCCGATGATGGGCAGGTCGAGTGAACTGAGGTTTTTTTTTCCAAAACTGTTGTCCACTCTCCACACAAATGTGGTTACTCTCTTTCCAAATTCAACCTTCCTATCTCTAAAACATTAGTGCATTTAGTTCATATGCGTATAACCTGAATGGGTAGTAAGATGCGGTGCTAAAAACATCTGACATTCTATGTGCTATGGACTATTTGTTATTAGTTATACTTTATGATATAATATAAACTCAGGCTAAATATGAGATAGGTACTACTAACTAACATAAGAAAGAAGATTCAAAGATAGGCCTAGACGTCCTTTTTGGAAAAAAAGAGGTTTTTAAACCTTGGCTTTATTAGTTTTTAACAACCCCCTTGACTCGATTGTATTTCAAGGTAGGCATAAGCCTAAACTAGGTACTTTTTGTGTTAGAAGTTTCTTTAATTGAACTACATGTTCAACTACTTAAATAATTATTTCTTGATGCAAAGTTCTAAAGATTTCTAAAAAGTTCTAAAAGATAAAAATACACATTTTAGTTTAAGTTAAAAACACATAAGTTTGGCCTATCTCTAGAACCACAGAATGCCAATTTAATCATAGGCCTATTAATCCCTGCAATAGAAGTAGTATACAATTAAATCAAATGACAATCTGAGACAAAGTTTTAGAATGACAAATAGGCAACTTTCCCATGAGAGTGGCTGGTGAGGAATGAGACACACATCCCCAATAATGTACTTTTTGAAGAAGTAGGTTTACTTTGCTACAATCATGGGAACAGTGGCGTTGCCTGTGAAAGGAGGAAATATTTTGTAGTTTTACATGTCACCTTGAAATATACTCAGAAAACAAATTACTAACAAGCGCTTTGGCCTCAAGGAACTCCAAAAAGTTCATTTCCTAAAGAACACGAGCGCGCAATTCAACCCTAACCCGATACCTCATCTCCTTCAATTTTATTCACCATTATCCTCCCGTCGATGTTTCATCCTACCAAGGGGTCATGTTTCTTCAGGTTTCCTAATTAAAATGTGTCATCACCCATACACTCCACACGACCACCCCACCATGTTTAGGGATGTATACAAGCCACGAAGTTCTTCACTATGTAACTTTCTACATTCTCCCGGTTGTTCATCCCTCTAAGGCACAAAATATCTTTCTCTGCATGTTGCTATCAAAATCTCTCAATTTATTCTTTTGGTACAAAGTGAAATTCACACTTCAATCTGTAAAGAACAACAGGTAGGGTTATAGTTTTGTGTATTTTCAGGTTAATGTTTTGAGACAGACTTAAGAAGCATTATGTCTTAAATATGATTAATCATGTGGTTGTGTCACACAGAGTCAAAGATATACGGGTCTGGCTACTCTTGAGTTTCAGTGATCAGACATTGAAAACATTAGTGTCGGTGCAGAATAACGCGCGCACAATTTAAATTTTGAGGAGAAGTTTGAACCTCCAAGTTTACATTTTACTGTTAGACAGTAATTACTTCATCCCAAATAGTGAATAAAAATAATATCCCACATCAAATGATAACATACAAATTACAATTAATCATTTGCTCATTGATTTAAGATTATTTTAATTTGAAATACTCTTATAAATCACATGGTAATTATTTGCTTGGTAAAATTTGATCATATAAACATGGCTATAAATTATTATTTAAAAAATATATTGATGTATGAAGGGACTAAGGCATCAATCAGTCTTACCATCTAGCTTATATCATCTGAGGGGAGTTTTGATTTAATCATGATGAGTTGCATTTAGGGTAATTTGTCTTCCAACGAAAATTAGTCTTTCCTTCAATAAAGGGATAAGGCAGAATGCAATAATGAAATAAGCAAACATGAAGAGTGAATGAGACATGTGATTTTTGAGTGGATTCAAAAGATATTAATTTACATTCTAAGTGTGAGTGTTGTTAATTAGCTATCTTAGAGGGTACGTTCTTGCAGAAGGCTCAATACCGAGGCAAATCAATATCACTCGCCCTCCACTCTTACTCATCTCGTCCCTGCATACAGTCTATAAAGTTTCAATATCATTTTATTATTTAAAAAATGAGATTCAAGCATAGTACTTCGGTACTTCCGTCTTTATAATGGTCCCAGGTTTGTTTCTCGCCTTAAAGTAAACATTTTTCAAATACTATATTTGACTTAAGCGCCAAGACAATTATTGATAGTACCTACTATCCCTAAATATTATTTAATTAAATTAATGTAGTAATATTACTTGCAGTAACATATCGATTGTTAATACCAAGCTGTAATACAGTCATATTAAGAGAGTTTAACACGTCAGGATGTGAGCAATTTCAGTCCTCTATGAATAATTTAATACTTTTGTAGCAAGTGCCATTTAAAATAACCAAACAAATAGTGTTACTTTTTAATGTGATGTGGTCAAATACTTTCAAATGCAAATAATATAATTTTAGTTTCTATCAATTCTCCATATAGTTTGTGAGTATATTGATACAAAAAACTATCAAATTTTTAATAACTAACAAAACTAAGTAAAATATTTATGGGTAAGGTTTTTTAGCATCGTCCCCTTCTTACTTAACCTTTATAACTGTTCATGTGCAAATAAATGTCCTTCGTCTGGATTTTGATTCTAGTGAGATGTCTGAATATTACAAAATCAAATCATATTAAATAGGCCTAGATATGATTATGGTATCATTTGATTTGCCATTTACTTGCAAGTATAAATGGTAATATAAATTTCTTAGTGACTTGCTGTTTTAAGAAAATACAGTGTTTTACTTGTATCAGTTCTAGGGCACCATCCTCAATCTAAAAATAAACTTTTTTACTTTGGTATATAAATAATATCTGAAGTTAAGGCAGTAGAAAAATCACTGTTATAATTTATAAATCAACATACAAGTAGCCAACGATATAGGAGTGGTGGTGGTAACTGATATCTAGCAGAAGTTTTTTTTATTGTAAACATTGATCAACCAATGTGGAAATAATTAAGAAAAAAACTAATCTTAAATTATAAAAAGCAATTGCACACTTTCCTTTTGAAAAATTCTTTCATCACTATCTGCTAAAATCCACTCTCGTATAATATCTTTTGGCCAAAAATGTTTTTCACAAAATCTATCATCAGATTTTTTTTTTCTAAAATTCTTTTGATCAGAAATCTTTCTTGTATATTTTTTTTCTCACAATCATGTGTCTCGAAATTTGAGGGCGTATAAACGTTGACACGTCAGTTTTAAAATAATCTGGAAACTTACATTTATTTTTATTTTGACATATGAAGCCATTGTGCAGAGATAAAATCTTACAAATCTGTCCAGCTGTTGTTATAAAATGTCACAACTATCCACACCGATCACAACACTTTCTCATATAGTGGCAAATCGTGCAACTAAAAAGCTTCAAAGTCTGATCAACTTTTACATTAAGTTTTAAGAAGAGTGTCATAGGGGTGGTCACACATAAAGATGTTTTGAACAACATTATAATTTAAGATTTTATTTTAATTAGACCTAGTTTACCTAATGTGTTTTCTAAAATAAAAAATATGTTTGGTAAAGCCTATGTTCATTTATTAAAATAAGTGTTATTTAAGACAATAATGAATAACCCTCTTGTAAAATGCCCCATTTACAGCGAATCAAACTTTAGAGAATATGTGCGACTGGAGCCAACACTATTTATAGCCTATAATTAAAATTAATGATTATTAAAAATAATTAAAAATTAATATACAACACTCCCGGGGTACTTACGAAGGGTTAGATCTTTAGCAAACATTGCTGTTTCTCAAGTTGCTCTCCGCGGCGTAAACGCGCATCGAACAGGTCCAAAAAGTTCCAAATGGAGCAGGAGCGGAAGGTAGCGAACGTTATTTGAATGCTCGTTCGTTCACTTGGGTATAAACGTACCTTAAGTAAGCCTTTGCTTATCGGCCAACTATTTTCAAATATGGAACAAATTATTGAGAAAAGTGTATGACCTTTTAGAATCTAGGATGTGGTAAAAATCTTGGGTTGATATTGTTTGACAGCTGAAACAAATAATTTTGGATATGAAGCCAAGTATTTAATGGTTAATGTTAGATTAGGCTCTCTTTATGTTATTGGTAATGATTAGTGAGGGTCAAATTAATAATGGATTTTCCCCCAAATTTGGAAAGTCAGACAATTCCATAAATTGCCATTTTAAAAAAAGCCATAATGAATTATTGTTAAGTTCAATTTTAAATTCAATAAAAATTAATGTTTACAAGATTATCCCTGTTTTCTCCATTTATACTTGAATGCATGCAGGCCTAACTAATGTGAAAAAAAACTTGGTGTGGAGGGACGTCTATTGTACAATATATTTTGATCCTGATATGTTAAAATGTCTTTATGCTTAAACTAAATTCCAGGTCTGACACCATCACTGAAGTTTGATATCATCATTTAGTAGCACGTCTGTCTATTCTGTTGAATTCAGAGTCTCTGATTTAATTCCCGGCATGGCCAAAATATTTATCAATGTTGAAATTAGGGCTGTATCTCTCACAGTGAAGAGTTATCATCTGGGTGACGATGCTGCTTGTTCCAGAATTAAGGGAATTTTTAAGTCGTGTGCAGATATAATCAAACGTTAAATACTACAAAATTAAAAAAAAGTAGCTGAAAAATCTCTATTTTATTTGATACAAGATTTTGCCCCATTGCTTGAGTCCCACGTAGCAATGAACTTTAGTGCTGCACTAGTCGTGACAGTTCACATGAACAATGGGCTATCATCGAGATAAATAGGCTAAGCAGATGACAGATAACGCGGGTTGTCGAAACCAACCAATCTTGCCAGAAAAAATGGCCCTTTTTCAAGCGACTTAATCCAAATGAAATGTATGGCAAGACTTTTTTTTAGCACCGCATCTTACTAGCCGTTCAGGTTATATGTCTATGTACTAATTATACCAAAGTGTTAGGGATTAGAGAGGTTGCATTTATAGGAAGTGTACCCGCATTTGCATGGAGGTTGAGGGAAAAATAATTTAGGCAAAACTATCTTCAGTACACCCGATCTTCCCAGCTTCGGCAGTCTAGTCAATGGTGAGAGTAGCGCCTTAGACCATGCAGCCACCGAAGTGGGTAAGAAACAATTAATGGATTGGAGGAAACCAACCCAGCCTCGATTCGAAATCCGACCACCTGTCAATGCTTAGGACTGCTCCGGCCCTCACTGAGGTTATGAATGTCTAAAACTATTGATAAGCGCATCATCAGTCCAATAACTCCTGAGAGTGAGAAATTCTAGTTTTAATCCCCTTGGTCAGAATCAAATGTGGTGATTTTGAGTTCACCGCAAACTCGAGGTCTCTGGTGCCATAAACCCTTACACTTGCTTTGGAAGATTCCGCGGAAACAAGTCACCGATCTTAAAATATGTGCCTCGACCGAATTTGAACCTAGTTCTAGTCAGCGAGTCACCATTGAAACGCGCCAGACCCGCAAGATAAACTGGCGTAACATTGTGATCGATATGTGAGTATAAGAAGAGAAGTATAAAAATATGTTATTGCCTTATTATAACTCATTTGATAATGTTTTAGTCAGGGTTGTGGCATTAATTAATAATGATGATGATGATGATAATAATAAATATACAGTAGTTATAATAATTATATATATTATATATAAGTTTTTATTTTGAAGTCTTGAGTCGGAACATTTTTACTGCCTCCAACCAAAATTGCTTCCAGTTCCGTTTCCACGGCCCTAGTTTTAAGGTGGTAACAGACTTGGGAGGAATAAAACTTAAAAACTTGGAATAACTTGATTGCATTAGTTTTATTTAAATGAGTTATAAAGCAATTAAATCACAGAGATTGTCACTTTCAAAAATCATTATAATAAACATACATGTAGGCACTTTACATGCCACTTAAGATTATTGGATAGGCTATTTATTACAATTTTGGATTATACAACATTTACCTAACTAACCAGCTGAATAAATTATTTAATTAGTATTTCACCATGTTGGTTAACACTCCCTTCTGCATTATACATCTGTGATACCGCTGCGGAAAAACAAATAAAACTTATAGGTACTTATTATTTATATTACCGAACCCAACCTAACCTTTAATTGTTTGGAAAGTGGAAGGTTAGATTTGTTTGGTGACCACAGTGTTAGTTTATAATTAGTCTCATAAACTAATTACAATAATTATAAAATAAAATATTTTAGTATATACTATTTAAAATTATTTAATGTGCAAACCGACTGATTATATCAGCATATGACTTATAAACAGACACAACACCCAGTGTTAATTTATTCCTCTGAACTGGGAAACCCCAGTTTCACCGAAAATAAACTTTTTGGCTGTACTGGAAATCGAACCATGGAACCCCTACTCATTAGACATACCCGCTACCTATTATACTAGGGTATAGGAAGTTAGTGATACTAGTTGTTAATTTTTTACTTTGGCTGGCAGAAATTAATTATTAAATAAACTTAATGGTGGAACATTATTCTGTTGAACTTCTAGGTGAGTTTAGTGATTATTGTTTAGTACAATAAACCAACTCGCTTCGATGGACGAATGGTCTAATGCAGGGGTAGTTAACCTTTTGGCATTAGAAGCTCGCTTATCGCTTCATGGGATTCCTCATAAGGCTGCACTTCATGTAGTCATTTTTGCCAACATATGATAGGGCGCCAACCATAGACAAATGGATCGAAAAGAGAGGTTATTATTTTTAACATTACGCTATAAAAATAACGCTTTTTGATTGTAATTAATTAAAATAAATGATGTTGTAGAGTGTATAATTTTTATAAAATGAAGACACATCATTGGTTAAAAAAATGTGTGAAATGTGGCCTTAAAAACTGCAGGATCACCCCATCCATGGTCTAAGGCAAGGGTCGACCACCAGTCGATCACGATCGACCTGTAGACTTCACATCAATTTTTGAGTCTTCTAAGCTGGCGAATATATCAAGTGCCTACAAATAATGTTAAAATGTGAGCAAAACTACTTTGAAAATTGAATAGTAAAGTTTAAAGTTTATTGACTATTATTTTTTTTTTCATAGAAAGAGACAAGTATTTGTGGAAGGTTAATTTTTGAAGAATGATTAGAAGATATAGCTGCCAGAAAAGAAAAGGTTTAATGGAGAGAAAGGTGGCGGCGGGACCTTTGATAAGTCGGTCGGGGCGCAAAAAGTTTGCCGACCCCTGATCTAAGAGGTCACTCGTTTTTAGACTGGCCTCCTGATGACAGGGAGATCGGCTGGGTCTACGGAGGGTGGTTTTTCTTTCCCACTCTCTTTCCACGCAAATGCCGGTATATTACCTCTAAAATGCTTCTTTCGTCACCCCTACCTCTATCTGTTCTGCACATGCGTCAGTATCACTGACAACTCTTATAAATATCTACTCTTGTTCCAAATACGCCCAAGTTTCCATGCTATATAATACTAATACTACACTAATAGGAGACGATATTTGGTCGTACACACAGTAATAGGACTTAATTCAGTACTAAATAAGTACAATATCAAGTTAAGAAGTCTGTCTCCCTTCCATTGACCGCGCGGGTATTGTGCGACTTGCGTCCTTGTGGTTTGGTTGATACACGGATTGATTTTTCCCTCCCCCCCTCCTGAACACGTGGTGGCTCAGTCGACAGGGAACTCTCCTGCCTTGTTCGACCCTCATCGCGTGCTGTTTACATTTATGTCAAAATGAGTTAAGAAACTTTTATTTTATTTTTTATCACCGCGTCTTACTACCTTTTTTCAGGTTATACACGTTTATGATAACTACTCTATAGTATAATAACTCAATATGATAACTCTAATGAGATAAGGAATAAAAAATGAGATAATTTACACGCATTTACGTGGAAGGAGGGTGGGAAACCTTATAGGAAAACTCAATCTTAGTAGATCCGGCTGGGATTCGAACCTTGATATCCCCGTCATCACCAGGCCATGATAGCACATGGTTTCATTGTTAGTTTGCGGCCACGTGGTGTTTCACGTGACCGTTTTCAGAAATCGTGTCAGTTCCATCGTCCATTTTGTCAAAATACATTGATCCAACTGTGTCCTTGGTCCTTTTACACAGCTTTCTCGGCAGTGGACACACCGCTCAACATCAAAGAAATATAAACTAGGGATGTGCGAGAACCATTTTTCAATTCGAGACGATCTCGATACGAGAATATAAAAAAGTATCGAGACACGAGAACAAGATGAGCAAACGTCCTTTGAAAGTTAAACAATTTAAATTATGTTTATACCTCAGTTTTAGCTTCTGTGGTGCTGACTGACAGCTCACAGCTGACTTCTGACGGCTTTGAAAAGCTACCAGACCAAATTATGTATCCCTACGCCTAACCATATGATCTGCAAAAAACATGTTTTTAGCATTTGTCACTTCTGACAGTCAAAATTTAGGTATATACCTAAATGTTGACTGTCAGACGTCAGCTGTGAACTGTCAGTCAGCACCACAGAAGCTAAAACTGAGGTATAGTAAAGTAAATATATAGTTTAAAGAGTTTCTTTTTAACATTAGAGCTGACGCGTTCTTTAGATTTTCTTATAAATAGTTTATTCAAACACGAGTTATAACTCATACATATTTTAAGTGCAACTAATAAAATAGTGATAGGTTGTTACAATGAACACCATTTATAACTTAATTTTGTAGTGTAAGAGCTTATATTGTCAAAGTTTGATATTGAAAAACAATATTTATAACCAAAACATTTCTTAATGAAGGATGTTTTTTGAGGGGGAATGCGGCCTATTTTCGGGTTATTACGATATTGTTGGAAATATTAAATTCCCGTTTTGGTTTTTTAATTTCTTAAGGTCACTTTTTGCTTTTTTTTATTTCCTGAATTTTCAAGATTAATTTTTTAACTTTCGAGACGAGCTCGAGATTATTCTTTCCTTGAATTTTCGAGATATTTTCGAGTCTCGTACGTCCCTAAAATAAACCTTTCACACCCTGAGTTTGGTTCTGGAAGGTCTTTTATCCAACAAAAATACTACTCAACACTAGGATTTTGGTACGAAATAAGACCTTCGAAAATGGGCTTCTTACCAAAATCAGGGTAGAGCAGCTTGCGCTCGTATGTAGGGTCATGTGAGTCTTAACCTGTCTTTGGAAACTGGAAGCATGGAAATTAACACCGAAACTTTGATTTGTGAAGTTTTGTGGGAGACTTGAGTTGTGAATAATTTAGAAAGGAATAGAAAGGAAAACACTTCATCAGTCAACCGCACTTTCTTTTTGGTGCGTTGTATCCTCCGGTGTAAAAAGACCTGCGCAGCCCGATGCGGGAGCGAAATTCTCGTAAAATAACAGTATCATTGCAGGATATAGGAGTGCGCAACTAACCGGGGTGAATAGACCCGGCGTGGCTAACTTGGGGCTGCAGCGTTGTCCAGCGGGGCTCACTGCATGCACTTGGTACTGTATCATCATGTCAACTTCCAACCCTCCCATCGACAACAGACCCTTGATCCGCCCACCCCCATACACCAGAGATCCGTGATCCCACTACTGGTCGCAAACGGGAGCGACTCTGGATCTCCGATATAAATAACATTGATGTTCTGGTGACGACCATGTCGCAAATATGGTCATACCCTAAGGCCGGTGACAAACTAACGTTTTGATCGAGTTTTGGTCTCTGCGACACAAACGTCGCGACCAGGTCGTTCTAGTGCATTGCATTGTTTCATATGAGAGGAGTCGCTACGCCCAAGAAACGCTCACACCAACGTTTTCAAATCTGTCGCTAGTCTGACTCCTCTCTTATGAAACGATGTAATGCACTAGAGCGACCTGGTCGCGGCGATCAAAACGTCAGTCGTGTCACCGGCCTAAGACTTAACTGCCTGTGACGGGGGGGGAGATCGGGGTTTGGATACTAGTCGAGTGTATCGAGCCTCATCCCTATCCCACTACTACTAACTGCAGTGTGATAGAGCATCAAATATTTACTTTCTTATACAAAGAGAAAGTATTGTGATAGTGAAATTTTCAACCTGGAGATTATGATGAAACTTACGAAACTGTTTAATGTATGTATTTTGTTCAAACTCGATATTTAGATGTTATATGGGTATACCTAAAACCTATTTTAAACAAATTTTCAATACTAATCTTTACATTTAAGGTATTTTACTGATGAGTGATGGTTCAAACAATTTTATCTAAAATGGAAATCTAGAGCGTGTTTCACTTGACAAAATTTATAAAGCTGTATAGGCCTATTTGTTTTTTTGGTGTACATTATTTTAATACTAGAATAATTCATTTTTAAATAAAGTTATTTGCTGTGTCAATTTAATATAAGATCAAAGAGATATATACTTTAATATAATGGCTATATGAGCATAAAATATAATATTTTGAAAAAAATGTTTTAGTAATTTAATTACATGTAATGTCCTTATACAATCATTTCATAACAGAGAATAGAATTTTACTAACATTAAAATTATAAACACATTAAAACATTATTAAAAATTGTTGTATGATTTAGTTGATTATTCCTTGGCTAATGTTAAAAAACATGTATTTGATTAATTTTTAGTTGATGATACATCAAAAAAGCATACCTAAATAAAGAATATGTGACAGGAAAATATTCAATTTTAAATATTTTCCTGTCACATATTCTTTATTTAGGTATGATTTTTTGATGTATCATCAACTAAAAATTAATCAAATACATGTTTTTTAACATTAGCCAAGGAATAATCAACCTAATTATACAAAAAAAATTTAATGTTGTTTTCATATGTTTATAATTTTAATGTTAGTAAAATTCTATTCTCTGTTATGAAATGATTGTATAAGAACATTGACATGTAATTAAAGTACTAAAACATTTTTTTCAAAATATATTTTATGCTCATATATCCATTATATAAAAGCATATATCTCTTTGATCTTATATTAAATTGACACAGCCAATAACTTTATTTAAAATTGAATTATTCTAGTAATAACATATTTCGTTCCTTATTACCATTAATAATGTTTTTTAAAAAGTACATTATTTTGTTTGAAGAGTAGTTTAGACCTGCTAATGGTGATTTTTCAAAGTTTGAAATACATTTTTATCTGGGTTTTCGAGAAAAAAATTAGTTTAATGGTATTTTAATGACAACTTATTTTTGAAAAACTTGAAATATTTTGAAACTAGTTCGATTTAGTTCATAATTGATACCTGGGGATTATTTTACTTGATGAATAAAAGTAGCCTATATGTTAATTTTTATAAAATAAATTAAATAAAATAAATAAATAGCCTAGTTTACTTGTCACAATTTGTTTTAATTGACATTTTTTGAAAATGGTCACTAAGATTTATTTCAGAATAGGTAGCTGGGAATGGTTTTTCATCATAAATTACATTTTTACGTTTACATAATTAATAATTCGAGGGTAGTCTACAATCAACTGGTTTTTGAAAATTTCAAATTGGAAAAAATGTTTGAACAATTTTGTTAAAAATTTATAAAAAATGTTTGAACAATTTTGTTAAAAATTTATAAAAAATGTTTGAACAATTTTGTTAAAAATTTATAAAAAAATGTTTGAACAATTTTGTTAAAAATGTATAAAAATGTTTGAACAATTTTGTTAAAAATCTATAAAAAATGTTTGAACAATTTTGTTAAAAATTTATAAAAAATGTTTGTGATTTACAAGGTAGCCTATGCTTGTTTTTCTGAGGAAATCAACTTAGAGCTGGTCTTATGACTACGGGCTAAATATTGCTCAGGAGGTTAAAGTTAGCTACCAGTTAAAGGTTATCAGCAACTTTAATATTTTACGCGTATTATGAACTGAATTAATCTGCCGGATAGCTATCTGTAGAATAAATATATTTTTATTTAGAAAATGCAAGGTTGGTTCTGTTTTTACTGGTGAGCGCATGCGTATAAGACCAGACGCTACCGCTACAACCTAGCGAGTGGCGAGAACGCTCAACATTTGTTAAATAATGGCGGCTAAATGAGTGTGAGTAAACAGATGGCGTGACGTGGGCTCAGAAGCTAAGATGTCTTGCAAGTACTAATTTGGGTGTCTGCCAAATTGTGGTCAATAGTAAATGTGGTCTATAGTTGGGTACAACGTTTACAAAATTTCATTTATTGTACTCATATTTTGATAATTTGTTCTTATATAAATATAACTCTACAAGTAGCTTATATAAAAGTGTGAATTAAATGTTCTAACTTTATATAGTTAGAGCCTGGGCCTGTGCTTACTAAACACATGAAACGAGATTTTAAACTAAAACAGATTCTTATAGGTGAAACCTCATGAAAAACAACGCGTCACTATGGCAACAACCATTTAAACCTTCAGATACAAAAACCTCCTGATAAAAATGTGATGGATACATACATTTTATCTGGCAGATAAATGCTATCTTGCAGTCACAAGAAGCACTTTTAACTTATCCACCAGATATAAATATTTATCCAGGGGTCGTAAGACCGGCCCTTAAGGTGGGGTGCTAGTAAGTGCGAGTTTAGCACATTAATTTTGCCGTTTTTATAGCATTAACTTTTTTGTTCAAAATAAATCAAATATTTCTTCTATAGAAACATAGAGTTTAGTTTTCTGCACGTGCTAATCTCAACAGTTCTTGAATATCTGTCATGAGCATAGCGGAATTTGGTGACAAACTTTTTAAATAAAGAGAAAAAGTTGTCATTAAATTCCAGAACACCCTTGACAGATATTTAACAACTGTTTAGATTAACTTGTGCATAAAACTAAACTCTATGTTTCTATAGAAGAAATATTTGATTTATTTTGGCCAAAAAAGTTTTTGCTATAAAAACTTCAAAAATACTGCCCTAAGCTCAATCTCACTAGCACCCCACCTTAAGGGTAGTTTAATGCAGGGTTGTAGAGTTGGTACGCCAAGCCTTGCGACTCCCAAGGTTATAATAGCCCTCTACAAGTTTTTATTTTGAGTCGGTGCATTTTTTACCGACTCCACCCAAAATTTCCATGACTCCGAACCGTATGAAAGATAATAATACATAGCACCGCCTCTTACTACCCGTTCGGGTTATACGCTTAGGTAATAATTACACTAATGGGTTAGGAATTGGGAAGGTGGAATATAGAGGAAGTGAACCCGCATTTGCGTGGAAGGAGAATGGAAAACCATTTAGGAACCCC
>CABFWO010000929.1:158543-178763 GCA_902155825.1 Timema genevievae | reverse complement strand
CCCCCCCCCCCCAGTTCACCCGTATTTAAGAATCTGACGAAGTGGATGCTAAGTGGACACTATCGTGGGTTTGCTCTCGTCATCATAGACTAAAAAGTGGAGCGATAGTTTGCTCAGGACCATACTATCGGCCCACTAACCATTCACTAACGTTCTTGCATACCGCCCTCCGACCCCACTGCCCTGGTTTAATGAAAACCTTTTATTGAAAAGTTTGTCCCAAGCTATGATAAACTACATGAGAAAGACTGCACGATTGTCTCGTTCCAATAATTTAGTAGGAAGATGAGTCATATCTGCCGGAAAACCGCGCGGTAGAGATCATTTGCGGGATAATATTCTAAAATCGAAACTAGCGTTGAGAAAACGGCACCACAGGCCTGAGAGAGCGCGCAGTTGTCAGATCTCTCTCGTTAGAGAAACTATTTTCGCGTTCGGAACCAATCATATGTCATGTATTGTTTATTATGTTGACTGTAATACATCTTATGGCAATAATATTTACATTTTGTATTGTCATTATTATATTATTTAAACCTGATTTAGACCGGCATTCGGGCACTGCACAAGGAGTAAATAACTATTTTAACAAATTAACGGCCTAAACAATTAATATTAATCATGCATACTATACATATAATAAATATAAGAAAAAAAAAGTTTATGATCAAACTTTAGATTCTAAACGTGACTAAACAATTGAACCCCATGTGAGCCTACACCACCTTGTTGAATTGCCCGGTTATTTGCTTGTACGAAATGATCGTTTAGGGCGGCAAAGGGGCGGGAGGAGTTGCTATATATGTACGTAATGATTTAAGAGAGAAGCGGGTTTCTTCCTCCCCGGGGCCTTTTGCTGAAAAAGTTGAATATATGTTTAGTGAAATTACAATAGGATCTATAAAAAATGTAACTGCAGTAGTATACAAACCTCCTAAAATACATGATTGGGGTAACTTTGAAGCTGATCTTATTAACTCTAATTCTGATCACACTATAATCATGGGCGATTTTAACATTGATTTATTAATTAGTGGTTCGAATGATACACGAACGTTGCGAAATATGTTTCACTCTTGTAACCTTACCTTCTGCTCCCTTGAAACCACTCATCACACATCATTACTAGACCTCCAATAGTGAGAAGGTCCTAGTTTGTGGCCAAATGGCGGCACCTGGCCTCTCTAAGCACGACTTAATATTTCTAGCATATTCTTTACGTACACCTAGACGTGTTCCTAAAATGATTACTTAACGAGACATGAAGCGTAGATACTGAACAGCTATCTCATGATGCTAGCATTGCCCCATGGGAGCTGTAACCCTTGACGAAAAGGTTGAGTGTCTGAATCGTATAATTAAGAACCTATATGACAAACATGCACCTCTCAAAACGAAACTCGTGACGTGAGCGCCTGCCCCCTGGTTGACTGACAACATTCGAAGTATGATGGCTCATCGTGACACTGTGTTTAGGTCATATAAATTTGCATGCAAAAGATCTGCTGGTGCTTCTTCACTCTTAGTGTATTTTAAAAAGTTACGCAATAAATGCACTAGTGCTGTTAGAAAAGCCAAGCTTGAATACACATCTCGCTTATTTGGAGTGGAAAATGGAATTGGTAGTTGCTGGAAAAATCTCCGTGGTGTGGGCATTGGTCAAAATAAACTTACCTATGCTACTGAGATAAGCCCAGGCACATTTAATGAGCAATTTACAGCCCTTTCGCAGCAGACTGACCCATATCCACAACCCTTTCCTGAAGCTATTTATCCAAACGATAGCAGATTCTATCGTTCATCAGTGACAACTCAGGATTTAATTAAATCATTACGCAGAGTTGATTGGGGTTGACGAAATTTTAATTAGCTTCCTCTTAATTTTAGCTTTTGTCACCACTCCAATAACCAATATTTTTAACTTCTCACTTATAAATGGTATTTTCCCTAATCTATGGAGAGTGGTTTATGTTATCCCTGTACTGAAGATTAACAACCCGACTAGTGTTAGGGACTTCCGTCCTATTTCTATTCTCCCTACTCAATCTAAAGCACTCGAATATAGGGCGCACACACAAATTTTGTACTTCATTAACGAGCATGCATTTAACTGTGTTAATCACAATATACTCCTACGTCAATTGTTTGAGTCATATAGGTTTTCTTTTGAGTGCTATGCAATGGATGATGTATTATCTGATTGGTAGGCAGCAGAATGTGAACGTCGGTGGAAATTTCTCCTCGTGGCTCCCGTTTAGGACCGGTGTTCTCCAAGGCTTTTGTTCTCATTATTTATTAATGATTTAATTGACATAATCTCTCATTGTACGTATCACCTTTACGCGGATGATTTACAGATTTATATATCTTTCCGTCCATTGTAAATAGAAACGGCTATACGTAAATTAAATACAGATCTTAAAGGCTATACATTACTGGTCCGAGCAAAATAACCTTTCTTTGAATCCAAAGAAATCAAAATGGTATTTCTATCGGTTCCAAAATTATATCTAAACTTGATCGGTCAACTCTGCCTGACATTGAGCTCAACTCTGAACCCATGTACATCTCAGCTACCGTACGTAATTTAGGCCTTACTATTAATGAAAACCTGACTTGGACTGACCATGTGACTGCTATATGTAAACAAACTTTTGCTACAATGCATAATTTAAAGAGACTCAAGCAATTCTCATTTTGATTATTGTGATGATGTGTTCAGCGACTTAACGGAAACTCTGGCCACTCGACTTCAGAGGCTGCGTAATGTGTGTGTTCGATATATCTTTAATCTGAACTATCGGGATCATACTACTCCATACTTGCGGAAGCTTGTTTGGATGAGACTTGAACAAAGCCGTGAACTACATTCTCGTTTACTGCTGTACAAAGTAGTTACGACTGGCTTGCCCAGCTACCTGACCTCTCGATTTCAGTTTCAACAAGTACAGGCTGGTCCCTGCCCTTGCTCTCAGTCAGCTAACTTGCTCTGTGTTCCGAGATGAAAAACTAATTTTTATTTAAAATCTTTCACTGTCTCATCTGCCTTATCCTGGAACAAGTCACCTGTAGACTTCGCAGATGTGAACGAGCCATCTGATTTTAGAAACAAACTCACCAATCACTATCTTTATAGCGTGTGAGTTGCGGCATAATCCATGTGTGTGTGTGCGTGTTTGGTGTAAGAATGTTGACTAATTTTATTTTATTTTATCTCTCTGTTTCCTCTACTGATCTAGAGATAGTGTGTTCAAGTTGATTCATATTTTGGTTGCTGGTTTTTTACGTGTTTATCTCATTGCAATATTTTATATGTTTTAATAACATAATAAAGTAAGGGTTAGAAAGGTTTCTAAGGGAAAATGCGCCAGTATATGCCTCGAGAGACGAAAAATAAAAATGGTTTACTAACCCACCCCCAAGTGGATTAATTTTTTAATCTGCACTTTCTGAATTATCATCATATGACTTAAAAACTAATATACTGATACCTTATTCGGTGGCCGCATGGTCTAAAGCGTCACTCTCGAAATATACTATACTGCCGATTATATGGAGGTCGGGGTTCGAATCCCAGTCGGGGGCTTTGAGGGTAGCTATTCCTAAACGATTTTACACTTTCCCACCACGTAAATGCGGGTACACTTCCACTAAATTCAACCTTCCTCATCCCAAACATATTAACGTAATTAGTACATATGCGTATGTACAACTTTTTAAATTAAACACCGCGTCTTACTACCCGTTCGGGCTGTACGCTTGGTATAGCTTGAACGGGTGGTAAGACGCGGTACTAATATAATATACATGTAGAACAAATTCAACATCTATTCTCCAGCTGTAAAATCTTGGACCATGCCTGTGGAATAGAACGCAGGAAGCGAATTTACATTCCCGAGTACGGTGCAGAGCTCAGCACGCATTTAGAGCGATATTATTGGACCTCAGTATTGGCGCGGCCTTTGAACAGGCCGGTGTGCACATTTAGATGTTCCTTGCAAGTATTTTACACTTTAAACAACAACAAATTGCGCTCTTTCACGAATTTCTCGTTTTGGCTATACACTATTTCAAAGCTGACAATCCAAATAGGCTACAATTAAGCACGCGTGTATTGGTCAGCTGTAAGGTGGAACCCCTTTAAAAACAAACACAAGTATGCCAACAAACGTTCAGTAAATTGTGAGCTTAAAAAAAGTAACAAAATTAATTTTAAATTCACGCTAAGCTCTAAGCAACATGATATGAATTTTCTTGTGTGACAGCAAACAATATATTTTAGCTTTGGTTCTTGTTTTAGGTTAACACTAAGAATTATTAACACTATGGTCAAGTTGGGCTCATAATCTCAAGCGTCCTTTTCACCCTTTGTATAGCACCTAACTTAGGTGCCTAGGTGATACAGCTCAAACCAGGCATTTTATTGACCACTGAAACTGTTTTTTTCCTATTCTAAAAACACAACAACATTAAAAATAATTAAATTACAAAGCTATAAAAACTTTTAAACTGCTCCCAATTTCGGTGTTGTCAAATGACGACTGCAGAAAACTGCATTTCGTGCATTGTCTGGTTCTAACATAATCTCGTTTGGGGATGAAGGGGACTAGACAAAAGGTAAATGTTTTTGCAGTTTTTATAGTAATTTTTTTGTGTCAAAATACATGCTTCAGTACAACCATAGAGATTAATTTTCTTCGCATGGTGACCTAAATCCGTCAAGAGTATCCTGGAATTTAATGCCCTTTTTCTTCAATCAAAAAGTTTATCCATACTTACTGTCGTTAAGCTCATGCCAGATATTCAACAACGTTGATATCACCATGTGAAGAAAATTAAACCATCTTTTTATACTGAAGCAATATTTTATTTATTTTGGTCAAAACAAGTTTTGATAAACAAGCTGCAATAACACTGGCCGTTTTTCGCGTTCCCTGGATCCCAACCTTGATATCCTGGTTAAAAGTTTCTATCGCGGGCGGGCTCTCAAGCAGGGTTAGAAAATAAACCTTAAAAAAAACAGACTGGGTTTTAATCAGTTTTTTTCAGGAACGTCTCAAACTTTGACTTCCATGTACTATTCTAGAGTTAATATATCTAGAGTTAAATGTAAGTTAAAAAGTAAATTTGTAAAAGCTCTTAATAATATGACTAGTATGCTGTACATAGGATACATTATGCCAACTACAATTAGACTTCTTTCATGTAATTATATATACAAAAAAGCAAGGTTATAATAATGCCATTCTAAGTTCATTATTATATCATATTATAACAAACTGTTCATATTTTCTAAGTTTTTATAGAACTTCAAATAGATTTCATAAATACATATAGTCAAAACACATTAGGCCAATTTTGTATTTTTGATGTATTCAACCTAAATGAATGTAAATTTTCATCCACTTTGGAATTTTTTCCCTTGCTTCTAGTTTTCCTGTACTAAAAGCTGTGATATTTCCTTTGTGTACACTGAATTAATGAATAAATGGAAAACTGTGTAGGTAGTTGCTTACATACTGTTGTACCAAACAGTTTTATGGCTGGAGAAGGGAATAAATCCCTCGCATATATACAGCTTAACCAATTAGATTCACCTTTCCAGTTATAAGGGGGAATCCCCTGTCCAAATACTCCTTAACCTTCAATTTTAGCTACAGAGAGGAATCCCCTTGTGCTGTCTGAACGACTCGCTCGCTTCCTGTTGATTTGCTACGAGTTCTAACATACCTTGGCGGCTTATATGATCCTGTAATTTTATAGTGCTGGAAACAGGAAATTTTGAAGGAAAAAACCGCTTAGCGCACCAAGTAGGTGTTTTGAGGTGGGCCCACCCGAAAACACCCGTGTGGGTCTTTTCGGGTTGGGCCCACGTTGGCGAACCCAGCTCTTTAGCCGCCATACCTAAACACGAGCCGAACTTTCTTCAAATTCAATATTAGATTAGTAAAATGGATGAAGTAAGAAATTTTACGGCACAAGTAAAGTCGAGTTGAGCAATAAAATATTTTATCTCGGTTTTTATTCGACTATTTTAAATCGTTAACATTATATCTTTCATCTTTGTTAAATAAAAAGGTTAGGTTATCATACTGATCGCAATTTCAGAACTCAATCAGTTCAAGTTGTACGATAACGCACGGTTTGTTACTCATTGTGCAGTGTGATATGGAATGCTCTGTTACAGAAACAAAGCCTGAGTCACTAAGTGGGAACATCAGTGGAATTTGTGTTTCAAGATACATTATTGTCAATACAACTATGGTGAAATAATATATTTTATAATTCATCTTTCCATTGTTAAGTATGTATTGGGTAGGAGACCCCTAGGTACTCCCTTGGCGATTCACACGCAGCTGGTTGCTGTTTACAAAAGTAAAACTTAAAATAAATCGATGTTTATAGTGTAATTAGTTCACTGAAAGTTTGAAGTAGAGCACATTTGCACTGTCTAGGCAGGCAATTTTATTAAAGTACTGATATTTCTGCTAAAATACCCTGATGTCACATAGCAAGAAAATATTGATTTCGGAATGACAAGGTTCTAATTGGCAGTTTCGTGTACGATGAGTAAACACCATGAAAAGTTTGTGTTTACATCTAGGACTATATATTTATAGTATTAATTTGAAAGCCACTCTTGGAAAAAACACAACTAACCAGAAAAATGCCAGAGTTTTATCTTTTCGCTTTGTGTCGTTTCACACGAGAGGTATTTTATCGCACGATGTTTTTGTCGCGCGATCAATTCTGACGTTGATTTCAGACGAGAGGGAAAATCCCGCTTGTTTTTCATGTTCACGTGTGCTTTTGACGTGGTGTAATATATACCATAGCTGACGACGTAAGCCATATGATGGCTACATTCCTTTTGTTACGCAGAATAAAAAATAGGGGGTTCTGGGTACAGTCTATAATTAATTGTAGGTTACTTTAAGGTGATTTTTGTTTAAATTTTGCAAGACTACGCCATTATTACTATAAGGTTTCAAAGTATTTTCGCATGTCAGTGACAACATTTGACTGATTGCTGCATTGTTTGTCACTTATTTTACTCGAAGCTGATACAAATACGAGAAATGCAATCTCACCATCTGAAAAAGTGTCCGTTACGTTAAGGTTTAAGAACTTTGTTTGTTGTCAACTTAATACATGTAATTATTGAAAAGTGCATAAACAACATTTTTGTATCTTAATCATGTACAAACCAACAATGTACATTGAAGGCCCATTTTTTTTATCACTAACTATTGTTATACGATAGGTTTTACCTCTAAAGAGCTCCAACATCAGACTAATCGCGTGATGTATTCCCTCTCGTCTAAAAGTATACATTTGACTCGATGTATCTCGGTGTCGAAATACTGTATTTTCCCCGCGCGACCAATATACAAGCGACTGTTCTAAACCGGTGGTGCGGGAATTTTACCACGCGATATTTTCTCTCCCTGTGTGAACGCTGCCATTTAAAGCCATGTATCTCAGCGGATAAAATACCTCTAGTGTGAAACGATACTTTGTCAATAGTTATTCTTATGTTGACATGGTTCTCTAACTGACGTATTTATTTATTTTATAACTTTTATTCTCTCTTTCATCGAACCGATGTTCTACTGCTATCCATTTACGATACAGGTTTTTAATCTCTTCCAATCAAAACCAAAGTATGACAGTCTCCTGAAAAATGTCTGGTTATATCTTTACTTTCACTACGTCTTATTACGCGTGCGGGTTGTACGCATACATTAATTACTCTTTCTGAAAATTGAAAAATGACACCTGGACACGGGACTCGAACCCGGGACCTCCCGGGATTCCCGTGTCCAGGTGTCATTTTTCAATTTTCAGAATATGATATCTAGATGGAGTAATTCCCACTAATAAGCATAAATAATAGCTCTGGCTATTAATTCTTATTAATTACTCTATTTGGATAAGCATTAGTAAGACTTAGGGGCGTGGAGGGAGAGTGGGAAACCCTTTAGGAAAAACAACCCGAGTACACCTGACTGGGATTCGAACCTTTTCACTGGCAAGTCAGTAGATACTTTTTCGTTTATTTGAGGTATTTAACGTCCACATTCTAAACCTACTGGTTGTATCAGCACACGAGAATTTTCCATGAGCGATAGCGGAAGGTTCTACCAATTTTGCCAGGAAAGGTGTTTTCAGATACCTTTCAGGGTTCTTTTACATTACACAATCGACATGGGACCGACAGATTTACTTACCCTCCGAAGAAAGTTGTGTTATGGATTTTAATCGCCCAAGAAAAAATCCGTCGACCCCGGCTGGGTTTGAACCCACGAGCATCGGGTCCTGAGCCAAGCACTTTAACCCAAAACTACCGAGGTTGACAGGCCCAATACGAGAGTGACGCGTTAGACCATGCAACCACCAATTCAGGGTAAAAAATATTCAATATAAGATTTTTTGTACTATATGTGATTGAAATACACCGTAGTGCATGAATAACAATACAATAACTCACGAAGGGGATCAGGAATGTGTTCCAAAGAAGCTTTCTCATACAATTTTGAAAAAAAATAAAATAATAAACCATAAAGATAATCAATCAGTTTCCCTGCAGTACCAAGAAGTGAGCGAACGCCAATGCAGATTACAAACATGGTTTAGCAGATTGAGAGCAAGTTCACACATTCTCAGTATTATCATACTCCTTGACGATTGTAAATAAAAACTTGCATTTTCGATTTGAATTAGTCTAAAATATTTGTAAGAAATGAAGGTTGTCACACACATTATAAGTTGTAAAGGTGGAATTTCTTAAACACGACTGAGAAGTGCGATCGTTACCCAGCGACTGGACGGGTGCACTCGAATTGCAGAATAAAGTATACCTGCCAGCCTGTGCATACGAGTTTAGGAACAACCTCTAATCACATTCAACTCCTAACCAAATTAACCTAACCTAACATAACTTAGCCTAAACTAACCTAACATAACTTAGCCTAACCTAACCTAACTTAGCCTAAACTAACCTAACATAACTTAGCCTAACCTAACCTAACTTAGCCTAACCTAACCTTCATTTTCCATTTTGAACAAAGTCATTATAAATTTAATTTTTACTCCGCAGTTCGTGTAAGGGTATTATCAACCTCGGATGAGTTGTCCCCCAATTCGTGTGCACCAGACTGGACTGAGTTCAGCAGTTCCTTCGAGGCGACCGCGACCAGAGGCTCTAATATCATACTTTATACGCAAACAGCAAGCAAGTTTGATCCCATAAAACTTGTGAACTCTAATGATTTGAAATTATTGAATTACTGTTTATAGCTTATATTATACACTCGTTAAAAATTGTGCAATACAACTTTGATGCTCCAATGACCTTAAGGGGGCCGCCTCGGTAAGTGAGAAATTGCCGCACAGATGTTTAACTCTAACGCATCTGATTCTACAATGCGTTATTTAAAACTATAACTAACACCAAAATAAAGAAGAAAGATTTCTACAAGGCTCTTTTCCCTTAACAACCTTAGATTTTTTGTTTTATTAATAGAATAAATTGTGTTAAAATGTGACACTATCTCATTTTAAATGACCTTTTAAGCATATATGTAGAGATATAGAGTAGGCTTAATGAAACAGGGCTCTAGGTTTAGCCTTCCTCTGACTAAAACAGTAATTTAATTAGATAGGCTCACAGCAGAAAATTTTAAGATAGATAAGATAATTTGAGAACTAGCAACGAGATTTTCTCTCTACCTTGAGATAATAAGTTTTGTAATCTTCTTTCTCCTCTTTTTGAAATGTCAAAGGGTGGTTGTTGGTGAAGGGTGAAAGATTATATATAATAATAATAATAATAATAATAATAATAATAATAATAATATAAGCTTGTACAAAATAGAGAGGTCGTTACAGAAAATGACACAGATCATTCTATTTGAAGCAGTGTGACCTGACAGTGATTGATACTTTATCTTTGACTGAGGCGGCCGCCTTAAGAGCTATCATGTTGTATTTTAGTTTGATTGTTGCAAACACTACCCCCGTGGTTCTATCAAATAGATAGGCTACAACAGCGTGAGGATATCATCCTTGAAGTAGGCGGCGACCAACTGTTTGCTATCAGCAAGTGACGTTTCTCGCCGCAAAGCTGGCGGTTTTGATAATCGACTCTTTCATCCTCCCCGAGTCAACCGATGGAAGATTGGAGAGGGTCAAATGTGGGCTAGCATACTTTCTACTTGGAGCTCTTTTGGACGATTCTGGTGCTTGGACGCATCCTACCGCTGAATGGTTCCAACAATTTTTTTTAAATATTCTGAATTTCAAAAATCACTCATTATTAACTCTACTTCCAAATTATTTATATATTAAAAAATAACGTATATTTTACAATTTTAAACAATTCCCATTCAGTCAATTTTAACTAAATAGCAAAGGCCATATTCAAAATATTTAAAATTTTCTAAAATTCGTCATAGTCTATAGTCTCTATACTAACTACCCTTAAATTAATTTATTTTAGAAAAATAAACATTCGCTATCATTGGTTATAGAGAATGTAAACAACACAACCAACCTGATAGTTTCTTTTAAATCATAATAATACATATATTTAGATTTACAAAACAATTTTTATATTATGTGATTTTAAAATAAATATTAAGTACTTTTAACACTTATAAACATGTATTTTAATTTTTTCAGGCTATTCCGTGTAGTTCCAATTTCCAATAGCTCGAGATGGGCTTTGTCGCATTCAACTTAAAAAAATAATCAAGATACTACTGTAGCTGAAATACTTAAAAAATAAAATTTCCCGAAAAAATTAAGGGGAAATTTTCCTCAAACTTTCACTCTAACATTTCTACTGTTGAGGATCGCAGCCTTGACTTGAAATATTCAACAAAGCCTTCTTTGTTGAAACCGCCGTGTGTCGTTTAGGTTCAGGTTATTGTGATGTTAATATTCCTGATTGGTGTCCTCACTATGGAGCGTCAACACATTCAACACTGAAGAAACGAGACCGCGATTTGATTGGTCTAAAGAGGAGTCTCGACTGTCGACAGTTATGAGCGCAATCTCGCAGTTTCCTCGTAGCTGTTGGCAGTAGTGACTCCTTGGTCCACTCAAGTCGAGCCCATGTTCACGTTGTTTTGAATATGTTGACGTATCATATTGCAGGCACCATTAAAACATCATCACTACACTTACACGAAATATAATGGTTTGTGACAAAGAAGGCTTTGTTGAATCTGCACTATGCTGGTTTGTTGATCGACACCACTTTCTTTCTATGCAATGATAAAATGGAATTTAGAAAAATATTAACAATTAATTTAGATGGTGTCCTAGCGAGTTTTGTATCATTATTTTGAGCATTTATTTTGTCACGAAACTATTAACAACCTTTTGTTCTAAAATAAACATTATTGAGTACCTTCAAAACTATTTTTATTGATAAAAAAACACTATATTATTAAAACCTCCAAGAACTTGTTATTGAATGAAAATATTAAGCAAGGCCCAACATGTTCTCGACATGAATTACGAGATAACTGACTGAACCGCTTTGCTGAGCCTTGTCTCTGAAAACACTGGACCCAGACTGTCAGCCGTGGCGGCCAGCAGTAACGACCAGTCGAAAGTTCCAAGGAAAGCCCGCCTTTACGCTTGAGAGACGGTCGGATCGATCAGACGGCCTTGGCGCACGCGCCCAGCCTACTTCTGACATGTGTCCGTGTGAATAGGCTTCCCAAATAATGGGGATACTTTAATCATCGCGACTATAAAGACATGACGGGAATGAGATCTCGCTGAGAAATGACCTCAAATTTATAGTTCGTCTACGGTAGGAGTTTAGGTAACTGACAGCCAGCAGAAGGTTCTTTATTGCAAACATTGGCTAAGTGTAATTAATGTTAACATATTCAAAAGTAGTTTGTATTGGCTTTGTAATACTATCTTATCAATCATAAGTGTTATCAAACGATTCTAATAATGCTTCCAGACAATGTTTGCACTAAAGAACATTCTTCTGTCACCTACACTCCCACTGTAGGTGATCTATAGTAACAACTACAGTAGGAGTCTAGCAAGAAGGGCTGTGCGGTCATCGTTGATAACGTTTTACTATATTATTGCGTAATTGTATGGGTATTAATGGCAAGTGGGATTCTGGTTGGAAGGGACTTTGAAATATTTCCTATATCTTATATAACTGTCAAAAAGATTCCATCTCAATCAGATTTTATCTAAAATGATAGCTACATAACACGTGACTTGACATATGACTATAACTAAAGTAGTTTTAATAATCTTTGTAACGTCAGAAGAGCGACCGACCATCCTCCGCCAGTCTCGACATCGCGACACGGGGTAAAGCCCCATCTACAGAGTCCGTAAGCTCCGTATCCTTATAGTCCTCAAAAGTGGAAACCCAGTCTACACAGTCCATATCCGTTTACGAAATCACGCGACCGTGCCAACCAATGAGAAAGTTGGAAACAACGTTCAATTAAACCCTCCGAAAGAGAATTTTCTAGAGCTAGTCGCAAGCAGACGATATCACAGCTGAACAATTACAAACAAAAGTAACTACACGACATATTTTGATAAAACGTTCAGGATAGGCTACATTTGAGAGGTAGGTTAAGTACAATCACAAATAATTTATTATTATTATTATTATTATTATTAGCACTGTGTCTTACTACCCGTTCGGGCTATACGTACTTACGCTAATGTGTAATGGTAGGGTGATTGTGAGATGAAATGGAGGACCTACAGTTTAACGTGGAATCCGAACCACGGTAGAGGCCTGGCATTCCTCACATTCACAAGTTGTGATTAATACACGTTTTGTCAGAGGTGAAGGAAGGTTTTGGCAATCAGATAAATCTGTGCCTGGACCGAGTATTGAACCCCGGACCCTCAGCACAGAAGTATGACACCTTACCCCTAGACCACCAGGTCACCAATAATTTATTTCAAACATGGGTTAGTGTAATTGCTCCGAAAATGTCATTGGTGCTTTCATTTCGATGCGCGCGAACCCTTACTTTGCTATGATTGGTAGTCCTTAACAGTCCGCGTATCGACTACACTTGTATGTCACCGCTGAGGGAACTGCATGTTACTATTGAGAAACAGCGTTGTAATTCTCCCGTTTTTGTGTGGTCAATCTACCCTCAAATATAATAAACATTTCGCAACACTGGTTAGTCGAGTTTGCCAGTGGCTGCTTCTTACCCCAGCACACCACCTCCCGACATAACTGAGAGCGAGGAGATTTGGCAACAGTTAACTGAGAGCGAGAGAGAGAGCGAAGTTAAAGCTTTTCTCTACAAGTCCTGCAGTTACTTCAGCGATGATATTGGGTGTAGTCCTTAGAAAGTTGAAGTTGAATCAAGGACTAAGGAATTAGATAAGGACTATGTAGACAATGCACCATTCTGTTAGTTTGAAGTCTATCTATTACGTAGTATTACGCACCTTACGGATACGGAGTCTGTAGATGGGGCTTAACTCTGACCTTCCGACCGGCCGCCAAACTCCGCCAATACTGTTCTTCATAACAGAATTCTAATATATTGGCCGCATATATGCACACACCAAGTCGTGCAACGAGGCCAACACATATCCTAATTTAGTTATTTACTTTACATTACTAAAATTATATTCTTGATTTATTTATTCATAGTTTACAATGGTAATATAGCAAACAATTTACTATTGGTACAAAGCGTGTTTATAACAATAATTATTATTTTATTTTAATAAAACACTATTATTTCAGTATCATTGACATAAATCAAACTTTCAACGTATCATATATCATCCCATTACAGATGATAAGTTTCGATTATGAAAATAATCTACCTGTATTTCTCAAGCAGTGAGATCTAGCAACTGCGCGGTTCTAAGACCTAAACTGCCAGGCATGTCAAACTCGCGGGTCGCATGCGGCCCTAGCTACGGTTTTGTGCGGCCTGCGGAGATTATAACGAATATTATCATATATATGATCAACTTATGAACCACTGGTATCTTTGCCCCTGGAACATCCAACATTATCAGCTTCATTTCAAAATCTTTAAAATGCAAAATAGAAGAGGGTCGTTTGTTTCAAAAATAGGGGAGCTGGAATATCTTTGTTCACCAATTAAAATATAGTAACATTGTGTGTCGTATGTAAAAAAAAAAATCAGTGTTTGTTAAAGTGTCATTTTCGTTTGGTCTAGTTGGCCGGTGTGATGGCTAGGTCGGCTGCAAATAAAAGGTTTCAAATTTATGGAAAAATGAAAGGTTATTCCTATTTATTTATATGATAAAATATGTTTTCTGTGTTAAATGAGTTTTTTTACTTAAGATGATGACAATGTTTGTATTTCTTTCTTAAAATGACACTTCCATTATACTTTTTTTTCAATGTGGCCCTCATGCTCAAACGAGTTTGACACCCCTGCTGCAATGCAATCTAAGAGTAGAATGCGCTCTGTAGAGTAGATCTGGAAACTCCGACGTTAGTGACACATTCAACCACCAAGCGATGTAGTCAATATGTTTCTGGTGTAAACGTCCTTAAATTTAAGTTGACATTTTAAAACTTAGGATACATCGAATGCTTTCGTTCTATTTAAAAGGGTGAACAAATTTCCATTTCGCATTTCTAACGCACACTGATGTCTACAGAGCTCGTCTAAATACACATTTAGTTTTGTTTCTAGTTTAATATTTGCGCATGTGCAGAAACGCACCTTTTTATTTGACTCGCAGACGCTTTGTATTGTTCCAACAATGAGCTGGTGAAAATAATTGTCGTCCTGTATCCGTGGTGTCATGACCTCTAAGCGCAGAGAAGAACATGGAGCCGGGACTGGTGGTGTCGCGATGTCGGTGACGCGGCCATGGTGGACCCGCGATTTGGCCACTCGCGACGCGCGTCCTTCCCGGACAGGCTACCAGACGAGCCGCCACCGCCGCCGCGACGACGGAGCAGCGTCGTCCAGAGGCACCCCATGCTCAAAGGTAGCGGAGAGGGTTTCGAGCCGGTGACCTCTATGCAAGGTTAAGGGCTACCGCGCATTAGACGACCTTGTCGCCCGCATCCACTGAGAACGTTTATAGCAAACGGTACAACGTGCACATCCGGTCGTGGCGGCCACTGGGATACCGGGCGGCGTACAGGCAGCCCAGCCGGTCGCCGCGACCGGATGTTCACACGTGATTGGCGTTGTTTGTGCAGTGAGCGTGTTTTTACAACATAAACAAATATATTTTCACTGAGTCTTGCAATGCAAGCAAGTGTTTATCAAAGGTAAGCACATGCATCCTTGTTTAATTAAGAAACATTTCTTCGCATTGCCTAAATTATTGCGCGTATGTAACATAGGATGCACCCAGAATCTCTAAACTTCCTTCTGTTTCGCCATTTTCTCAACAAGTACCAAAATACCGCTTCTCTCTCCGCGTCCATTTTCTGAGTAAGAGACAGAAAAAAAAGGAAAAATAGCTGACGTGGCCGGGTCGCTACACATACAGCTACGGATTTTCCTTGAGCAATAAAAATCCGTAGCACAACTTCCTTTGAAGGGGAAGTAAAGCAGCCGGTCCCATGTCGACTGTGGCATGTAAAATAACCCTGGAAGGTATGTGAAAATAGCTTTCCCGGCAATTGTCATGCCCTTTAGCCATAGAAATGTTCGTGTGCTTTTGTAAAAATGTAATAGGTCGGTTCAGAAAGTGCACGTTATGTACCTCAAATAAATAAAAATAAATTATGTCGTGAAGGTAGTGTGCTGGGGTAAGAAGGGGCTACTGGCAACCCCGACGAACCAGCATTCCACAATTGTCGTATATTTAAGGGAAGATTAACCAAACCAAAACAAAGTAATGGCGATGATGTTTCCCAATAGTAGTAGCCATGTAGTTAGTTACCTCAGAGATGATATTCACTGTAGCAGTCTCCAACATGTTGACCTTTAGTGGGGTTGAGTAGCGCAAGACAAATAAATATTATATTTTAAACTTTGAGTGTGAAATGTGTTTATTGACACTTATATCTCTTCAACTCAAATATCACAATGAAACAGGATTTGACAGCCCAATTTTGGGAAGGAGGTGTGAGCTATCAGGAAGGATAGGGCAAGTTTGACCCACCACCACAAAGGGGAATATTCTCAAAACGTACCGTTGATAAAATGAGTGGCTTATGGCCATTTATATACATTTATTAATTATTATTTTTATGTTTCTTGATCAGTGAGGCTTAACTAATCTAGTCACTTTAAACAGTAAAATCCCCTACACCCTGGAACAACATCCTACCACCATCCTATGCATCCAATCAAACTCCATTAGTCTCTGCATCAATCAGAGCCTTTCTGTCATGCATGTTCTTTGTCAAAACTTACTTTCTTGAAATTTGATCCTAGTAGTTCCAATACCTATTGCTATACCTCAGTTTTAGCTTATGTGGTGCTGACTGACAGCTCACAGCTGACTTCTGACGGCTTTGAAAAGCTACCAGACCAAATTATGTATCCCTACGCCGAACCATATGATCTGCAAAAAACATGTCTTTAGCAGTTGTCACTTCTGACAATCAACATTTAGGTATATACCTAAATGTTGACTGTCAGAAGTCAGCTGTGAACTGTCAGTCAGCACCACATAAGCTAAAATTGAGGTATAGATAGCAACACTAGCCATTTCTTCTGTTCGATTGTCTACAAATGAATACAAAAGGACTTGAATGTTGAGAAACAGTCCAAACATTATTTCTAGGAGACGGGATCAGAGTGTTGTGTATAATTGTGATCGGAAGGGTTTAATCTACATTCAGTCCCCACCCCACATAATTTTGTATATACGCCGCTTTTAAGTAGGGGAATATTTATTTTTGAGTCTACTAAGATTATCCTAGTCTTCATCTTTAAAGATCTGTCTTGCGATTCCCGATTGGTTGCACCTTAGAGAGGACATGGTTTCGATATTGGTTTGGATTGTTCTAATAATTAATAAATAATAATTAAGTTGATCGTATCTAATACTGGCACTGAAGCTAGTGTGTGGTGGTGCTACTTGCTATTCATGTCCGATTGGCCAATAGGCTGTTAGTTCCCGCCTCAAATGAAGCTGGTTGACAAATACCCCGACGTGATGACTGATGAGTGGCATTCATCTTCAAGGTTACAGCCCGATTGTTTGCCGCACACTTTATTACACCGTTTGTCTTGTTTAAATCCTTCACTAGAACCTGGACGGGAAGTGGTGGACCCTTTACTAGATTCCTAATGGAAAGGGGCGTATTCTTTGCTAGACCTAGGGTACAATGGGTGTATTCTTTGCTAGAAACTGTGTGGCAAGTGGTGAATCTTTCACTAGGTCCAGAGCGGCAAGTGGTGAGTCTTTCACTAGGTCCAGAGCGGCAAGTGGTGAATCTTTCACTAGATCCCTGGTGATAAGTGGTGTTAACATATTTAACTGAAATGGTGTTCTCTTCCACCCCACTTTAAATATTTAGCCTATATACCCCAAACCCACTATATTTGTTGATGAGATATAAAGAAACACATTTTATGTGTTAACAAAGTTAAGAAGTGTTTCTAGTTTCCTCAATTCGGCCCACACTTCTAAGTCTTAGCTATAACAGACGCTCTGGACTGTTATGGGCAACAAACACCAAGAAAGCTCGCGCTTGCACACATGAGAGTCACTCTAGAACATTCAGGTTTGATGAAACACCCGGGAAACAGCGACATTCTTGGAAAGTTAGGGAATTTTGTATGCTAGAGAAGAGTCAGGGGAATTTATAAAAAGTTACTGAAATTTTCAAGTCTATATTTTTTGTTTTAGACCGCGTCTTACTAATCGTTTGGACTATCCGTATATTTATATTATTGGGCTAGAGATGAATGTTGAATTAAAGGAAATGTATCCGCATTTACGAGAAGGGAGAAAATCTACCGTCAGTATCCTCGACTGAGTCTCTAACCGATCTCTCCCCTTCATCGACAACCCAAACGATTGCTAGAGTAATTCCTGGAGTCCAGGGCTTCCCGAACTTTTTAGACCTAAGGAACCTTTGTGTCGGAGAAAATACGTGCTGGAGCCCAACATTTACACTAATATTATGAACATATTTTAATAACGACAGTTAAATTTTACAACCATAAAAGTATATAAAATAAACTTAAAACCTTACATGTACTGGCTGCGCCTTTGGCAAATGTTTTTACTCAAATTCGAAAAAAAAAGAAGTGCGATAATAATAAATTAATGCTATTGTGAGAAACAAATAATTAATAATCTTCACCGCTGGGCTCGCGGATTAAACGTCAAACTCTTTTAGTCTGGCTTACTAGTGACTGCGAAATCGGGGTTCAAATCCCAGCTGATTGTACAGAGTTTTTTCCTTTCAATATTCTCTTCACACAAATGCGGGTACATTTGCTGTAAAACGACCTTCTTACTCTCCAATTAGTAATATGCATAAAGCCCAGACGGGAAATACGACGCTGAGCAACCAAAAAAACTTGAACTAAGTCCCTTCGTCCACGAGAAAAGCAACGCGACGCGATACATCGCGGGCAACTGGTCACTTACTATAAGCTGCCCCGCTTCTCGTCCACACAAGAAACATATTTTAGATCAGTCGCAAGAATACCCTCAAACCCCGTCCTGTTCCCTGTGGCAGAGTTTAGTGCAATCGTAAAAGTTTATTATTAGTTATGAATTAATTTTCTTACCTGTCTGTTCATTTGCTTTTGAAACTTTTCCCCAAGCTGCTTCAACTACAGTAGCCCCATGGCTTCTTTGGTGCTGATTGACAGCTGACGGCTTTGAAAAGCTACCAGACCAAATTATGTATCCCTACGCCGAACCATATGATCTGCAAAAAACATGTGTTTAGCAGCTGTCACTTCTGACAGTCAAAATCTATGTATATACCTTGATGTTGACTGCAGAAATCAGCTGTGAACTCTCAGTCAGCACCAAAGAAGCCATGGGGCTACTGTACATCCCACTCCGAATACTCTTCAAGAGTGTTAATCGTATAGGCAGGGGTGTTTTTTTTTTTACCTCAAGAACAAAGTTTACGTTAGTCGTTTGTTCTTTCTTTGACATTGTCCGTGGCATTTTGTCACCCAGAAGTACAAACTTGCAGGAAAAACGCGAAACGTTCGAAAAATCCTTGTTCACAGCTGTAGGCTATATTGCTAGAAGAGGGAAGTAATCCGAGTTAGAATGGGCATGTCCTTGAGCTGGGTCCAAAACTTTGTTTCAATACTTGCTGTTGTCACTATTGCAGTAACTCTTCATTGGGGCCTATGTCCCAATTTGATGAAGTGTTTGTAAATGTAATATTTCATAGAGTTAAAAATCTAGACCTTCCCGCGACCCTCATTCGGATCTTGACCAAAGGTTTGGGTTGAGATTCCATGATCTACGTAGATAAATTCTAGAGGAACGATGGATAGAACACACGTAACATAAATAATAAAAAAAACACCGTTGCAACCTGTCCTGGTTGAGTTGAACCTGTAGCAGTCCGACACCTTAGCTCAGTCGGTAGCGTGTCTATATACTGAGTTAGGGTCCCAGTTCCGATTCCCGGCATGACAGAAAATTTATCATTGATGCAAATATGGGTTTACCCTTTCACATTGATAAATTAACGGCCGGGGACTGGATGTTGTGCCTGTACTAGCCTTAAGTTATATTATAAGGCATCAGAAGCTACTACAGGACTAGCAAACCGGTAGTGGAAAAATATATGATTTGAATAAAAAACTGACCCAGGTCATAGGCTGGAAACATTAATGGATGTAAACCCGTACGACCAGGTGTGCCAACCACTCGTAAGACCCTTGGAAGTTTGATATTTAAAAAAAAGTATTAAGTGTGGTTGCATCGTCTTGTCATGAGAGAGCCATTGAGTAAAGCTGCGCCGCGGTGCCATATTGATTGCCGCGTCGGGTTTGGGAGTGTCGAGGTATTGTTCCCTCTACCTCCCTGGTCCATTGTTATCCTCCCTCATAACTACCCCTCCCCTAGACCTCCGGGCGTCCTACCCTCAGACTCCTTGAGGCGCGCACAGATCAAAAGCTTTTTAAGGGATGGAATGCCTTTGTGCTGTGCTACACTTTGTGTATGTTTGGGTGTGTTGGAGAATATTAGTGGTGGAGCACACCACGGACTGGATGTCGACTGTACTAAGACCCCCCCCCCCCCCCCTCA
>CABFWO010000929.1:117288-138929 GCA_902155825.1 Timema genevievae | reverse complement strand
GAGAAGAGCTCGGGTTGAGTTGGTACTTCGAGGGGGTACTAGAGAGTCGAATGTTACTGATAGAGAAGGTTTGAGAGAAAAAGGAGCCCATGAATTCCTGAAGGAGTACTGTGCGGCTCCAACGTTCTTCTTGTCACCGCGGATTCACACGTTCGCCGAAAAACTAGCGGAGAACAGAATTGAGGTCACGTGACGAGCTCTAAGCCAATCACAAGATTTCCGCCTTATCGGCGCGAGCTGTTCCGCTAAAGTTCAACTCATCTCTACTTTGTCTGCCCTGCCTGATATGTTCGGCACAGGAGAACCAACCATCTCAAATCAGTACGCATGTGCATTTGACAAAGCATGCGCTGTGCAACCAGAAGCAAGCAGACATCTTCGTTGGCCTTTGTGAGGAGATTTCAATAACCCGTTAGTTGTAAAGCGTGTGTAACCATATATTGGATTGTGCCACGACACAGAATTATAGTTTAATAATTTAAAACAGCCATCGGAAGAATGATCTAAAATATATATTTATCTAATAGAAAATAAATATGTTAATAATCAGCTGTTTTACTGTAAGATTAGCATTGCAATACATCATGGCTCAACCAACATTTCTTCTAGCGTGTGAATTGCTGCGCCAGAGAGGTAAATTCTGCTCTTTTTCGGCGAATGTGTGAACCAAGCTTTACCACGGGACCGTTTGGAAAAGGGGCGTTGGAACGGATCATGGGAATGCGGTTAAGGAATGAGCTAACTAGGGGTAGGATGGGCAATTTGTGGGGAGGGAAGACGTGGGTGGTGGATCAACCTGAATGGTTCATCTGCGCTGACGGAATAAACTAAAGATGGGTGATAAATCACTGACTGATTTTTTCACCGATACCATATGACCACCGCTACTCCCAGTGACTCGATCTCAAAAGTATCTGTGATTGAGATATCAGTGATCGGAGATACTCCATACTCGCATCGGATGGCAACAATTACTCGAGCTACGGAGTTAGTACTGCTTCTTCTAGACACTCGAGTAAATACTCGCTTCGCGGCCTATGTTATTCTTTTATTTTCTACCAGCTAATTGAGAATCGACCTTATTGACTGGCATGTTTTACGTGTTATTTCTATTTAAAACACTTGATCTCGTAGAGCTCATTTTTCAAAAACAGCATCAGATTGCTACGTAAAAATGACTTTAATGGTTTAAATATTTCATTCACATGCGTTTTCAATACAAAATATTTGTTGTTAAGAACAAAATCGAAAAGTTTGCTTACTAAGCAAATCACATTTCGGATTCTTTTTAAAAGTAGGCTACGAAAAAAGTAATGTATTCTTTTTTTTCGGTGATCCTATCCCAAAAATCGCAAATAATAAATTAAAATAAGAGAAAAAAAATTTATATAAATAAACCTATATATGTACTATACGTTGATGATCCTAATCATCTTATAGTCTAATCTAAAGTTTATTTGCTTCTAATATATGTACAGTTCATCTACTATTAGATACACGGTATTTAAAATAAAATAACTATAATAATATAATATATGACCTGTATTCCAAACAACATTTTCTAAACCAATCACCATTATGTTATGTTCATTTTTGTCACATAAATTTTAATTGTAGTTAAACAGATCACTAAATAAATTACACAATTACAAGAGTTTCTCATAGTACGTCAAATAAGTTTTCATATTGGTACTCAAGTTTAACATAATGTTTGTTGGATCACTAATTTTGCCCAAATTACATAACATTTCACTATAAAATATTAACTAAACATTTTTTCTTTCTCTTTTTATCAACTGTATGAAACATCTTAAAACTCTTACTTTTGTATTGGCTGTACAATAATCAGGCAACATGAAACCCAGATAAAACCTGAGGATTAGGTAGCTGTATGTCAATTGTCAATGTCATTGCCGACAGGAAGAGTTTATGTTAGGCCTTTAAATATTGAATTCCATTGCACGCCGCCAAACACCCGAGTAATTAATTTCCTTCCAACCGATACTCATGGGACCATTCGAGTAAATACTAAATACCAAGTACTCATAAATACTCCATACTATATTACACTCACCTACTCGGAGAGCAGCTAAATGCTAGTTTTGACCGTGGTTGGAAGGTGATAAATATCGGTCAATCAAGACACTGCAAATACCAGTATCAGCGAATTGACACTTTATAAATCACCGATATTTTAAAATCAAATTCGCTATATTCATTGATATCGTAGAAATCTCTAGAATAATCATTAGCTATTAAGAGAGGTTAAGAATTGACCTATACATATTAAATTAAATTCGGGCTCGGTTAGGTCACTCGGTGAAGCCTTTTTTATTATCAGAGATACGTTCACTAGATAGCACTAGTGGTTACGCGAACAACGTCAAGTGTACCCAGGTGGGATTTAAACCCTTGCCTCCCATTTGTTGGTTTAGTTTCTTCAAGCACAATTTGTGGCTCTGACCTGTAGGATAAGAGTGAATTTTGAATGTTAACTGTGATATCCTTGTCTGAACGATTCATTTTTATTTCTTTACCCACTCCACTTTGTGACCGGCGTTTTCTGTTTCACACTAGATAATAATCTGTTGCTTATCTAGTATTTTAAAAGGACTCAAGTGCCTTTTTTTATTATCGCGCGGCAGTTTTTGATCGGACGAGTAACATAGGTCTTAACCCTGGAAAAACTAATTCCCAAGTGAGTTCTTGTAAGCCCCAAAGCAGATATATTTCGGTGTCATAATAGGGTAAGAATGTCTTGGAGGAGGTAATTTGATCATATTTACTAATTTTGAGCTCAATTTGGCCCATGACTAATTTATAACGTCCATGATTCCCCTTAAGGATATTGGACTCTAACAACTGCTTGCGGTATATATACCCAGATCATGTTGACTTTGGTTCCACCCTTCCTGTGGCTAAGTGTTTGGGAAATTACTCGCAGGTCTTGGGTGACTCTAGTTCCACCTCTACCTGTTTAATTACGGGTACTATATGTGTTTTAGTTTTGTTACTAAAATACTATAATAATTAATGGCACAAGCTGGGTTTGTACCCAAGTAAGTCACAGAACAAATTGGACCTGTTTTTCATAGCCCTAGCTATAATATTTTTATTTTACTTTTTATCAAAAACTTTGTTTTTGTAATTTTGAAAGGAAATTTAACTGACGAAAACACTGCTAGGCCTATATCGAAAAACTCGCAATGGAATCATATACACCTCTAATTTCACAGGACTAGAGGATGTATTTGTGTTGTTAGGAGCCCTTGAACTTTCACAAAAGTGCTGGTGGTTGGGGGTGTTAACCTTCGTGTGGCTGACCCTCCCCTATCCTACCCCCCTCCCCCTCATATTCTCCTAACACCCAGGTTCGTGTGACGTAGTTGGTCCATTGCCGCGCTGGAATTAATAGTCAAGTGGTTAATCGGCTGGAAAAAAAGGCCACGCCATCTCTTCGCCCAAAGGTGACTAGGCGCTCACACGAGGCTGTGATCGGCCATGTGTGAGGAACAGGCCTGGACGTGGGAGGTTGAGTCGAGGGTGATCCGTTCATTCTCCACAGGTTGTTGGGCCTGACCCGGCTCTGGAGGAGTGCCGTTGTCTCTAGTTCTGTCGTGTTGATATCATAGTACTGACTGTCGTCAATTGAACTATGAATTCCTCGAGTGTTCACTATCTCTAGTTGAACTATGAATTTTCCTAGCGTTGACTGTCGCCAGTTGAACTACGATTATACCGAGTGTCTACTGTCATAAGTTGAATAAGTTGAAATAATTCTACGTTGGGTGTCGCCAGTTGAATTATGGTAATTTTATTATATGGTTTTAATTTAATAAAAGCAAACTATATTTGTTTTAACCAAATTATTGGATACAATGGAAGTCTTAACTCGGCAGAATTGTACCGTGAATTTACTCTGTAGCATCAATATAGATGCTGTTACTCAAGTTTTGTGAATGGATCAACGCCAAGTGAACTGAATTTTCGTTTTGTTTTTTGTTTGTTTTTTTGCTGGGCTTGAAGTCCGTTTGATTCACATTTTTCCATCTCGCTTGTTCCTATTGTGTCGAGATGTGCGCGGTTTCTCCGAGTATAGGACGATGACATCACACTTGGAGCAGAGTTACATGTACACCTCGCAGCAGTACAGGAGCATGCGGTCCAGAGGTAACAGTGCCTCACTTACTCTCTCGCTATCTCACAGGATAATGTGGGTGCATTTTGGTCGTGTCCTCTCCAGAAGACCTATCGTACCCTTTGTTTAACCTGAGCGGTAGCAAGCTTACCTTGGAAGTAACATGTCCACTCACCTACAGTAGCCCCGTGGCTTCTTTGGTGCTGACTGACAGCTCACGGCTTTGAAAAGCTACCAGACCAAATTGTGTATCCCTACGCCGAACCATATGATCTGCAAAAAACATGTGTTTGTCAGAAGTCAGCTGTGAACTGTCAGTCAGTACCAAAGAAGCCGTGGGGCTACTGTACCCTAGCCGACCCTGTTGACGTTTTGCAGTAGTCCTATAACCAACCCTCCATGTGGCACGCTCGCTTTATTTGATTTGCCGGTGCCGGGGTGGTCAGGGTTCGAATCCCAACTGACGTCTCGCACTACTTGTCCGAGCTATCTGCATAATTATGTGTACTAATATAGAATGAAAGAGGAGATAAGATTTCAGAGTGCATGTACCCGCATTTGCGTGGAAAATTATGGAGGTAAAAGTAACTCTCATTACACTCGGGCCTGATTCGAACCCTGGCCTCTCAGTCACCGACAAGTTATACATTACCAAACAAAGATAATACCACTGTCCTCGTGCTCAATTATTTAATTTTTTTCCCCTAAGGCTTTCCACTTTCCCTTCACACAAATATTAGTACATTTCTCTAAATTCTACCTTCCTTTTCCCATCCGTGTAATTATACGATTAGCCCGGACGGGTATAAAGACATTGAGTACAAAAAAATAATTCCTTTTCTTGAAAGTTCACTATCCAGTAGCCAATCACTTAAGGATAAGTCTCTTTAATGAGTGACACAATTTCTGGATGTGTGTCTAAAAAATATTACATTAAGTTGCGATTTTAATAAAATAATATTTGTAATATATAATGACTGGAAAAGTTGGAAATTAACTCTGGAAAACTTGGAAAAGTCAGGGAATTTTAAAATATAGTTTAGCTGGACACCCTGGATAGAAGAATAGGCCTACACTTATTGTCAACTGCATCTCAATACTAGTCATTTTAATTTTATATAACTTTGATAGAAAGATGTATTATATTACAGCCTTTATATAAGTTTGCCGTGAAAATATTACCTCTAGCTAAGTGAACCCTGAAGTGAAAAAGGTTGGGAATCCCTAATTTAGTCTATAGTAAAGGGGGAGGGAGAGAGGGGAACGTTTTCTCAATAGGTCACTCATTCAAAGCTGGACCTTTCGAGGGCGTAATGAAAATTAAAATAATTCGTATTTATAATATCTATAATATAGATACGCATTTTTGAATTAACACCTTAGCCCGCGTGCGCACTGGTGTGGGTGTTAGATATATCATTATATTATATAACTCTACCGTCCTCTTCCCTGCCCCATTAGTGTGAATATGGGGATAGCCCGGATGGGTAGTAAGATGCAGTGCGCTCATATACACACAATATATTATCTCGCGGGAGTAAATTTGTAACATTACTTAAAACGGTTGTGAATGTTGTGAATTAATTATTTCGTGGTCACTTTTTCCTTAATAGTTTTATTATAATGTAATTACTGGTGGGCCGCAAAACTCGTCTCGAGGGCCGTGGTTTCCCCCAACTCTGATATAGTCGAATCTCCGGATATAGATCCCTTTGTGACAGTTGAATCAGCTACTAGATCTAGAGCTTTGTATGCGATCCCGGTGCTATCTCGCGGCCCATCCACTTTTCATAATATCGCTTTCATTATCTGCAATAGCTTCATGATGACTTGACTTATAAGGTGGTGTTGAGTGTTATTGTGACTGATAAGGTGGTGTTGGATGTTATTGTGACTGATAAGGTGGTGGGGAATGTTATTGTGACTGATAAGGTAGTGTGGAATGTTATTGTGACTGATAAGGTGGTGTTGAGTGTTATTGTGACTGATAAGGTGGTGTTGAGTGTTATTGTGACTGATAAGGTGGTGTTAGATGTTATTGTGACTGATAAGGTGGTGGGGAATGTTATTGTGACTGATAAGGTGGTGTTAGATGTTATTGTGACTGATAAGGTGGTGTTGAGTGTTATTGTGACTGATAAGGTGGTGTTGAGTGTTATTGTGACTGATAAGGTAGTGTTGAGTGTTATTGTGACTGATAAGGTGGTGTTGAATGTTATTGTGACTGATAAGGTGGTGGGGAATGTTATTGTGACTGATAAGGTGGTGTTGAGTGTAATTGTGACTGATAAGGTGGTGTTGGATGTTATTGTGACTGATAAGGTGGTGTTGAGTGTTATTGTGACTGATAAGGTAGTGTGGAATGTTATTGTGACTGATAAGGTGGTGTTAGATGTTATTGTGACTGATAAGGTGGTGTTGAGTGTTATTGTGACTGATAAGGTGGTGTTGGATGTTATTGTGACTGATAAGGTGGTGTTGAGTGTTATTGTGACTGATAAGGTGGTGTTGAGTGTTATTGTGACTGATAAGGTGCTGTTGGATGTTATTGTGACTGATAAGGTGTTGTTGAGTGTTATTGTGACTGATAAGGTGGTGTTAGATGTTATTATGACTGATAAGGTTGTGTTGGATGTTATTGTGACTGATAAGGTGGTGTTGGATGTTATTGTGACTGATAAGGTTGTGTTGAGTGTTATTGTGACTGATAATGTGGTGTTGGATTGTTATTGTGACTGATAAGGTGGTGTTGAGTGTTATTGTGACTGATAAGGTGGTGTTGGATGTTATTGTGACTGATAAGGTGGTGTTAGATGTTATTGTGACTGATAAGGTGGTGTTAGATGTTATTGTGACTGATAAGGTTGTGGTGAATGTTATTGTGACTGATAAGGTGGTGTTGGATGTTATTGTGACTGATAAGGTGGTGTTAGATGTTATTGTGACTGATAAGGTTGTGGTGAATGTTATTGTGACTGATAATGTGGTGTTGGATGTTATTGTGACTGATAAGGTGGTGTTGAGTGTTATTGTGACTGATAAGGTGGTGTTGGATGTTATTGTGACTGATAAGGTGGTGTTGGATGTTATTGTGACTGATAAGGTGGTGTTGGATGCTAATGTGACTGATAAGGTGGTGTTAGATGTTATTGTGACTGATAAGGTGGTGTTGGATGTTATTGTGACTGATAAGATGGTGTTGGATGCTAATGTTCTGCCATTTTGTTATATTCAACTCCTTGTAAGCGTATTAGCTACACACACTTACATTCCTAGGATTTTAAAATCTTCTTTATAAGTAAAACTCTTCTAACTCTAATTGGCAATTATTTTTGAACAAGCCCAAAACCATCGTATCTACCAGCCTCTTGACCCATTTAGGAGTTATTGTGTGTATGCTCACCTATTGAAAAACTCAGGTATCACACCTAAGTTTGTTTGATGTTGCTGGAGGCCTGTGTGTGAGTGGATTGTATTTGTATCACATCTTAGTTTGAGTCCAACACTTAAGCTCAGTCGGTAGCGTGTGTATACTGAGCTAAGGGTCCTGGGCTCGATTCCTGGCACGGCCGAAAAAATTGTCATTGGTTAAATGTGGGTTTACCCTTTCACATTGGTGAATTAACGGCTGGGGGCTGGTTGTTGTGTCTGTACTAGATTCAAGTTAGTTTATAAATCGTGTGCTGATATCACTCGGTTCAGAAATTGCACGTTAAATACCTCAAATAAATGAAAATGTTTGTTTTATATTGCGGGAAGCCTATCTGCCAGGGGTGGCTTGTATCACGGCTAAACTTTCACGTTGCCCTTATCTTCTCGCAGTTTTCTGGGTTATCGACCCGCAGCCACGGCGCTTGCGTGGTCCAATCCCCTACCCCCTCCCCTTACTCTGTCCCTCGTATACTAAATCTAAGGGTCTCGGTTTCAGCCAAAGCAGAGGGTCCAAGATGTATCGCTCTAAAACGGGGCTTTGATTTCACTTCGCAAAGTAAGATAAAGTAACATTTTTGGATCTTGTTTCTGTGTATGTCATGGAACTAAGCCGCGACGAGCCTCGGATAGCTCGAACAAACGGATGGTATAGTTGGGGGCAAGGAGCAGGAAGATTAGGAATCTACATTTAAAACTGAACTCCGGGAATGATGACGTTATGAGGACCTCACAAACTAAATATTTAACCCTAACACTGGGAATGACGAGGTTATCAGAATTGAAACACAAACAACTCATCGTTTGGGGCCAACTAAAGATGTGAGATTGAAAATGTTCGGAACTTTTCCGACTATTTAAGTTAAAGTAATGCAATCCAGATAACCTCAGTTTCTTCTAAGGACGCTAACACCAAAAACACTAACAGTTCTCCAATCGCACACGCGTACAACGCATGGTGTTTGAATGTGTCCCTAACGTCGGGTCTACTCTAGAGATATATGTTAATACTTTAAGTTAATAATACATCCCCTTTCACAAGGATTCAATTGTCTTAAATGTTTGCAGGACAATTTTCCGATTGGAAACTACGGAGATTTGTTCCTTTCTAGGCCGAATTATTGTCATTAGACCCCAACCTCTTAGCCACGTCTAAAGTACATTCAGGACCTTGGTTTACTTGGATGACAGCTCACGAAGCTAATAGAATTAGTCCCTAATGTCACTGAATGTATCCCTGCGCCAACAGCTGACATATCACTTTGGATAACTTGAATGAAAACATATGGTAATATATGAATGTGATAGTTAAACACAGTAACTTGGCCAATATTATTTATATTTATTCAAGGTAAGGTACAAAGTTTATTTATCGTTTTATTCTACTTAAAAAATATTCACAGCAAAGGTTCTAACGAATACAGCTTCGAAATGTCTACGAATTTAAACCATGTGATTGAACATGACGGAAACAAGTTATTTACAATGATGCACCCACCTAAGTAAATACTATGCCTGTATTAAAAGGTATTAATGTGTGAACTATATTACACATTTAGATAACATTCCAAAACGAAGAATAAGTACTTTTAATTAGGTTTAAAATATTGTTTCGGATTGGGTAAAAAGAAATGATTAAAAGTTATGAAATAGTATGAGAAAACTTAAGTTTACGTTATTTTTAATGTAAAATATAACATGTAATTAAAAAACTTAACATCTATAACAAAACAGTGACCTTTTACAACTTTTGGCAACCCAAAACCTAAACATATGATTTTTAAACTGTCATCCAGGTAAAAACCTATCATGAACAGACTTTACATTGAAGTAGTGGTTTCCAGACTGTGGGCTGCGGGCCGATTTTTGGTGCGAATATTTTGTAATTATTTGAAAATGAACATGAACATAAGAAAATGGGAAAGTAAGTGACAAAACAAAAATAAGGGTAAATAAGGCGCATAATATATAGATAGGCCTACGAGAATAGGGGTTCATGCTCGTGCTTGTGGCAATGCCGTCTTTAACAGAAACAGGAAACAAGTGCATCCTTTCCACACGCCTCATTATGAGAAATATATATATATATATATTTGTATAATGATATTCAATATAATTTTATTTTTTAACGATCCAACACCTTAGCTCAGTCGGTAGCGTGTCTACTGAGCTGAGGGCCCCGGGTTTGATTCCCGGCTTGGTAGAAAAATGTATGATTGGTGAAATGTGGTTTTACCCTTTCACATTTATAAATTAACGGCCGAGGACTGGATGTTGTGCCTTTACTAGTCTTAAGTTAGATAATAAGGCATATGAAGCTATGACAGGCCTAGCCAGCCGGTAGTGAAACATATATGACTTGAATAAAAAACTGACCCAGCCCATAGGCTGTAAACATTAACGAAAGTTAAGTAAAATATTTTTCATTACACTATTAAAACTCAATTATATTTTTTAAAATATCCCCCCACCTATGTCCATAGTTGGGTCGCGAAAGTTTGACATTCTAAAAATTGCTTTGCAGTTTGTTTCACACAAAGTTCTCAGCGATTCATATATTATATCTGGTAGGTTAAGAAGGCTGACCTCGGTGGCTTTGGAGTATAGTGCTTGCCTCAGGAGCCGATGCTCGTGGGTTCAAACCCAGCCGAAGTCGACGTATTTTATCTTGAGCGAAAAAAATCCGTGGCACAACTTCTTTCTTAGGGGAAGTAAAGATTTTGGCTCCATGTCGATTGTGGCATGGAAAAGTACCATGGGAAGTATGTGAAAATATCTTTCCCGGCAAAATTGGTAGGCCCCTTAGCGCTCGCTCATAGAAAGTCGGTGTGGAAAGCAACGGGAATCACCACACTTCCTGAACTCCCCTGTTAGATGGGATTTATATCATGTTATCCATCCCTTCGGCTTCGGGGGTAACTGGTTGATGTCACGACGACGGAGACGTCGTGGTCAGACACGTGTGGGTAGGAAACAAGTCGGCGAGTGTGTTCCGGCAACGTTAGTCGCGGTGGAACATGAGGAAGTCCCGGCAACGTTAGTCGCGGTGGAACGGAAGGATGTTCCGGCAACGTGAGTTGCGGTGGGAGGTATGGTGAGGGTGTAGAGAGAGAAGGGAGGGGGTTAAACAAATTGCTCTTTCGTAACAAGACAATTTAACAAGCTCTTTCGTAGAGATGGCGCACCTAGGTGGGCCACCATTGATTGGCCGAGGCTGCCTGATCTGCCTGACCGAGGAATCACCGTATTAAATACCCTCCACTGCTGCCTGGCCTTGTCCAATCGGAGAAACAGGGGCTTCCCATTGGTGCGTGCAAACTTGAGAGACAGTGCCCATCACGCGAGCTAATAGAGACAGGAGTTTTCTTTAGCGGTGAGTACAGAGGTGAACTCAGGCACAGCAACCAGATGGTGCAGGCAGCACTAACCAGTCGAAGGGCTGAGTGCATCTCCAGCTCCCGATGGATATAAATCACATCCAATCAATCTTCGGCTATGCTCATGACAGATATTCAGGAACTGTTCATATCACCATGTAAAGAAAACTAAACTTTATGTTTGTATTGAAGCAGTATTTAACTAATCTAATTTTGGCCAAAAAATTGTTTTTGCTATAAAAACAGCAAAAACACTGGCTTTTACTCGCGTTTCCTACATCACCACCTTAATAAAAAGAGGTTAAGAAGGTGAAGTGCAAAGAACTGCACTTTAATTCATTGTTGATGTCTGGAAAATCGACACAATCATTCGCTCGGATACATGTTGCGGGGTGACAGGGGGGAGGGGTGGGGTTTGCGACGTTCTACCCAATTAACTACAGTCATTAACATCGATCCTCATCAATCATTTTTCTAGTGCACCGTTTCTATGCCATCATTAAACACTTTATGTAAACCACTGTTCCTGTGACTGATAGTAGATACTACCCTTCCTGGCTTTAGGGTCGCTGTCCTAGTTTGTAAGTTGTGTGTTGATGTAGTCTTATGCTAAAAGTGAACATATTTCTCTTGGGCAAACGAGAGCCTTTGGACAGATCTAAGCCGTGATAGTTTACGTTTGGACGGATTCTAATAAAACACAATCAAATCTATTCACAAACTTGTGTGCTACTCTTTTTTAAAAACCATCAATATAAATTTATAGATATAAAGTGAAAAGCCATAGAAATAATATTATTTTAATGTCGCCGACAAAACTAGCTTTGCACCGGTGTGTCTTGACTTAAAATATTTTCATATTATATATATATATAATGTATTAATTAATATAAGTGGAACTCTGCTAATATCCGTCCTATTTGGTAATGTCCAAAAAAAAGTTGCAAACATGTGCACAATTTCTTGTTGATTTTTGTAACTTTATAATATTCACTTTTACTAACTATTTTTTTCTCACTAGATCACTTTCTCCCTTATTTGAAGACCCCTCAATACTTGCATCCCTGTCTGTAGTAAATAGATCCTTGGCGCATCCAAATTTCAATACGTTTCCAGACGGACGACCATTCCAATTAGCTTCCAGGAGCAACAGACTTTCAAACATTTTCTGGGGTGGGTCCCTCGGACCGTTGAACGTATATACTATTATATTATCAGAAGATCCCCCCTCTTTTTTTTTTTTGCTAACTCTCTCAATCCTTTATAAATAAGGTTCCGCCACCACTGTTAAATTGCAAAAATACATAGGCGATCATATTTTAAAATAATTACATATGAAGCATGTTGTAAAGTGTTGAAAAATAAGAACAAAAGTCTCACACGATTCATTTGTAAAACATTTATTACTTTTCGTTTTTACTATAATATTTCACAGCTACACCTACGTTTACGGGAATCTTTTCCGTGCTAGTTTTATACCATCCCTCTACGCGAATGCTTGTACACATCCTCTAAATGTCACCTTTCTCATCTCTACTCTATTAATGTAAACTGAAGAGTACTTTTCAAATTTTGTATTGAAACATAAAGATAGTAGCATATTAAAAATAAGGACATGTTTTGATGTAGGCCTATCAACAGAAGAGTCCCCTAGACATTTTGTTTGAAACACAAAGGTAATAAAATATTTATCAATCTCCAAATTAAGATGAGAGTGTAAAAAAAAAGCATAAACCCACCTTCATTTCTTAAAAAAATATAACAAGTTACAATGTTCCTGAGCCCCCCTCTATCAACACCGCCGTCGTGCGATTTACGAGTGAGTGTTCCTTTCACAGTCGGGCATATTATACTCCACTTGATTAGTATCTAGTTGGTGCTGTCCCTATAATTATTACGGTAAAAACAAGAAATGTCGTAAAATAAACTTTTCAAATCTATATTTGAAATGGTAATTTTGTTTTCATTAATAACATTAACTAATAGAGTTAAAGTATGATTTTGGTAGGAATAACAGAAGTTAGCTACATTACTAAAGTTTACTAAAACAATTTTAATATATTTATACATCATAAATATGTTTGAATTTTCTCTACTGTTCTTCCAACCAAAATCAGGATACAGGTTAAAAGATCTAAATTAATTTTAAATATCGACATAATGTACTTCACCATGATATAAAATAAGATTATCAGGATATTAAAATAGCAGTACCTATATTTGATTAAAAATGATTTAATTCCATTACCTTTAAACTGCATTTAAATTGAAAACATATTTTCTTTAGCACATTATAAATACTCTATTTCTTCAGTATATATTTCATATGCATGTCAAGCTGGACTAAAGATCATGATATCTTTAAAAACTAGTTATATAAAAATATTCAAAACACAATGTGTGAGCTAGCTCAGCTATTTTTGGTGAAACAATCCGGGAATTCTTCAGAAATGGTTTTACATCTCAAGAATCCTTTGTCGATGCAATGTCCTTTGTGCACGAAGAAAGGGAAATAAGGTAACAAATCTTGTTATTTCCTCCATTGCCAATCGCTTTGCACTTTCATTACCAGTTAAATAATATTTAAGTGTTTGATCACAAACTGAATACACTTTTGCTTCTACACAGTTTATTGATACAGGCATAAAACAATGTAGTTTTTGTGTTCCAGGAATAGGTTTTGTCTCAAGGAAACGTTTTTCAAGTAACTTATACTCATCACAATGTTCTTCATTTGTACAAAAAAAGAAATGAATGGATGGTATGTTTGATTGGCTCCAAGTAAATAATTGAAGTGGTGTCATGATTTGACCTTCATAAGGTCGTTGGAGACTTGCTCTAGCTGCAAGTCTCTTTACAGTACCTCCTAGACCATCACAGACTCCTTTACCATGAGCTGTTGCGTAGAAATGCCACTCTGCACTTAATCCAAAATCTTCATTGTGATGGCATAGATTAGAAAAGTTTTTCCTGTTTTTTAATTGGGCAGCAGAGCCATCAGAGAAGTAATAGACCTTTGCTAAAGATGGAATGACATCTGAACGTAGGTATGCAATGAGCTTTTTCTGAAATAAATGCACTGCTATTGTGTCATGCTTGAGATTCTCTGAAATAAATACAAAACTTTTAAACTTTAGAGCTTCATCTTGGAGTACAAAAGAATAATTTTCTGCTAAATCAAAGGATATAACAGCTTCATTCTCTTTTATATTCTCTTTCAAATAAGAAAAATGGGCTGATTTTTTTTAGCTATAAATGAATGTTTTTTTGTTTTTTTAAATGACAAGTTGTTAAAGAAATACACCTAAAAATCTTCTGTGCCTTTTGTGAATGTCTCTAAACTACACCTGTCAATAGATACCCATTGTTTATAAGTTTTTTGCTCAATCATTCCCTCTTCCATTTTTTCACTCAACTGTTCTTTCAAATAGTCTTTTCTAGGGCAAGAGGTGCATAGATTGAGGTAACATTTTGGCAGTGGTACATCACAATTATTTTAGCTAGACATGATTTGTAGTCATCTATTGAAGTGCCATAGTCTAATACTGTGTTTTAAAAAAATGCTCCACTAATCATTAGCTTTACATTCTGATGTGTTATACAAACACAAACAGAATGTGTACCACTTCCGCCAGCTAGGATGCAGTTTTTAGGACGAAGATCAGCAAATTTTGAAAATCCTATTTTTTCTACAGGACATTTGCTTTTAAAAAGCTCATAAATTTCCTTTAGATTCCCTAAAATTAATCTCTTTTGCAAATGTTCACGGTGTCTATCATCTTTTTTTACAGAAATGAAATCTTTTTTTCCTGGCATAAGACGACTTATTTCATCACTATTGTAAAAATGTTCTACTTTTAGAATAACTGACTGATGTAACACTTTATCATGCTTTGGATTAGGCGAAGATAATATCTCCTGTTCTTTAACAAGTTTTTTTACTTTCCTTGCCATTATATTGCTATCATTAAACTGGTTTTCGATTTTCTTGCACGACCAGCTCTTTAGTAACAATATCAAAATCGTAATCTTATCACTTGTACTTTCTACTTGTTGAAATTTTTCTTTTAGTTGTGCCAATATTTCAGATTCTGTTTGCTTCTCTTCATCACTGTCATTTTCAGGGGTTTTCACTAGAATTTTATCTGATACACATTTCTTGATTTTGTCTCATTTATTTTTACAGTACTTTGGCATAGACAAACGTTTCTTTAAAATGGGAGACTTGTCAAGATTTGATAAAGACTTATTCAAATATTCTAGGCTTAAGTCCATGGGAGTAAAATTGTCACCTAGATTACTAGGACCTGACATGTTATTTTCCTCTGTCGGCTTGAGCCATTTTAGAATTTTCCTGAAACATTTGTTTTCTACAACCATCACATATTTTCATTTCACTTTGAATATCACTATGCGCTAAGCACATCCAATCTGTAACAGGTCTAACATTTTTTAAAGTCTTATGCCCTTCTGTCTTAAAAGGATTACAACAGTAGATATTAAAATTAGATTTTCTCATTATTTCTTCCATATTACACACTAAACTCCTAGTTAATTTTAAAATAAAATATACACAATTATTGTTTAAGGCCTAAATGAATAATCATTTTTAAATAATTTAACATAAACACACTATTATAATAAACACAGGGCTATCTTGATCACAGCACCCAATATTGGCGTTTCTCTCCCCAACATGGGACTGACATGATACACAAGGAATCAACATTAATTTACAGGTTCAAACATGCACATTCATGAAAAATGTAACTGTTCTAAAAGACATGTCTTTCTTGGAAAAAAAAAATCCGAGCAAAGATTCAACTTGTTTGGACAAGAAAGATAATGAAGCTGTTTAAAGAACATAAACATATTTTTAAACTATCTTTTTTTTATAAGTTTGCAAATTAAATATTTTCAATATAACGTCATGAGTCATACCATGATGGTACTATTTTGGTGATCCTAATGTTATTAAAAATTAATTAAAAATTGATCCCATCAAGGTCCCAAGTTGAAATTTGGCATGCATACCTGTAAGATAAGAGTGAAAAAGTGTGATTTTTTTTCAAGATTTTAAAACATATGTTTTTGGAGAAATTAAAAATAAAAATTTTGAGTTGATGACCTTGAACTTTTAAAATGCCTTAATGTAAGCATGTGATATATCATTTTAAAGCCCAATAAAAACCCTATAAAATGTTTTTTATTTCATTTCTCTATCTTATTTGTAACTGAAGAAATTAAATAAAACATGATGGACGGTAAAGCCTAAAATGCCTCGTTTTTGAAATTTTGAAAATTTGTAACTCATAAACTAAATAAGAGAGAATTATGAAATTTTATATTTTTAACTATCTTTTTAGAAATAACAATCGTACCAAAATTTATAAAAATCTAAAGAGTGCCGGTTTTTTCAATGGATCACTTGACATGGAATGGCCCTATACTTTGTGGTCTCCTTACAATACATTTACGCTGCACTCTCTAGCCTCCATTTGGCGAAGTCCTACAGAAGAAGAAGAAGAAGAAGAAAAAAACCCTCAGAAAAACCCCGAGAAGAAAAGGACCCTGCACAAGCAACCCTTTAGATTTAACAGGATGTCCAGTGACCTGGAAAACATGGAAAAGTCAAGGAATTTGCTTGGTCAGGAAAAGTTAAAGAATTTTATTAAATTTATGGAATTTTCACATATTCATTAAAAGTAATATACAAGTTTTTTTACAATAAGAAAAATAACATAACACCTCGAATCTATTTTAACACAGCTTTCCCTGTTGAGCAGGCTGATCTCAATTCTCAGTCACCATGTGATTTTCAAGTTGTCTTTTCAACGCTCTAACATGTCTTAAGCCAAAGTTGAGGAATGGTTATGCGCATGCGCGAAAATTGATTACGTTATAGAGAGGAAACTAAAAAAAGAACGTGTCCCTCAAAATTTTTAAACTGTATTTGTGTAAGGTGATCTTTTAATATTTCAATATTATCTCGCTGAAATCTAACTTAAATCTAACTTAAATCTAACTTAAATCTAACTTAAATCTTACTTAAATCTCACTATCCAGCAGACCATCGCTTTAGGCTGATTATTTTTAAACACCTCACACTATGATATAATTTCAGAATAGGTTGCGTAAAAAAATCGTATGGAATTGAATCATTTATAGTTTGGAAGAGAAATCTAATCTTCAGTTTTTGTCTGAAATGAATTTTTATAAAGTTAGTTAAAGTCTGGTATCTCACGAATCATAGACTGTTCATACAACATGGCCAAAGCATAAATTAATCTGTCCTCACTCATGGTGTTTGTTAAATAGGATTTTATTAACTTTAGAGTTTAAAAACACCACTCACTTTCCGAAGTAGTCATACGAATAGCTACAAGAATTTTTAATGTTTTTGTGATTTTTTTAAAATGTACCGTCCAATACAAACAAAAGACGTTATAAAATTTAATGTTTTCAAGCAGAACCCAAATATTTTCTTCTGTTATTTGTGCCCTCAAGTAAAAAAACTCAAGCTTTGGTCTATCTAATTTCAATTATAGCCCTTTCGAAGTGGTCAATAGTAGTTTGAATTATCACTAGATCGGTTTGTTGAACTTGTAACTGATTAAATAATATCAACGTTAGGCACTGAGTAAAATTTTTGCCAAAGCAATAAAGTGCTATTTTCAAGACAGCTAACCAACCCAGCAGCCAGTGCTACTGTTCCTGAGTTGTATATTTTTTGAACGCCTGTTTGTATATTTGCGAAACATTCCAGAATAAAATTTTTGTAAGTGAAGACACTTTGTAATATTCTGGATTGAAAATTCCATCTAGTTTGTGTGGGTTGAGGTATTTTTATTTTATCGCATACATGCTTTAAAGCCGCTTTCCTGTCTGGAGAATGGGAGAAAAATGGGACAATCAGATTTAAATTTGCGAAAAAAAAATCCCACTTGTTAGATTAGAAGCAGCTTGTTCGGGCGATTTTTTTAATTGGTGGGCGTAACAATAAACATAATGGGCGTTTTTATATTTCTCTTTAATTTAACCATTGATATCTCCCTCACGTCCACGCACAACAATGACTCCATCGCATGTCATTGACTGCATGTAGCACCAGGGTTGTTATAATGTTACAGCAGCACAAAAAACTAAACAAAACCCTCACTTATTGTATTTTGAATACAAAGCAATAATTGTCTGATTGATTTTTGAAAATAATTAAAATGTGGTTAATTAGTCTACTTTAGATGCATTTGTAACAGGTAGATTAGAAATTGAATTAAACAAAATTTATCATAGGCCTAGATTAAACAATCAGTGTTATTGAATAATTTAAAGAAAATATACTCGATCCACACTCATCCTCTCAACATTCCCAAACCAGCTTAAGACGCTGCTTTCAACCTTTCAAACAGCACTTCTTCAGCACCCATTCATTACTGACTATGTCCATACGAGTTTTCCCCTATATATATATATAATTTAAACTTAAACATTCTCTTCTAAATACCAAAGCTTTTACTTAATTTTCTTACTCACTCCCTGGCATTAGGAACTTGAAAGTCCATGGCAAAAGCACACCAACTAGCTAGTTCCATCCAGTCCACCTCATTACACCCTCAGCCTTTCAGGTCCATTCTAATGTTATCATTCCATCTGCGTCTAGGTCTTCCCAATTGTATATTCCCATTGAGTTTGCATATAACTATCCTGAACAAGGCTCTAGATTTTTCCATTCGCACTGCATGTCTTGCCCACCATAATCTACGAGACTTAATTATCTTAACAATATAGGGTGATGAGTACAGGGTATGTAACTCATCATTATGTAACCTCATCCACTTCCCAGTAGCCTCATCCTTTTTCTGGACCGAATATACGCCAAAGCACCTTGTCCCAGAGCTTTTACTACCATGATTAAATAAAGCCTGTATCCTTTAGAAGAATTTTGCTGACCATTGTCTTTTGTTTGTATTTCTTAATAGTATTGTTGGCAAAAAACATTGTTGCATTATTGTTTTCCTTTATTATGTCGCTCATTACTACGTTCTTTACTATATTAAATTTATAATGTGTTTCATTTGATCCCAAATAATTACTATATTTGGATGTTTGGTTAAATCAGATCTATGATGCATAATTAATTAAATTTAAAAAATATAACTCAATTGGATTGGTCTTTTTAAAAATATCCGGGCGTTTTTCAACCCTATATAGAACGAACTCTCCCAAGCAGAGTTCACAGAACATAGTAAACGACCGTTTATCTAACGGCGCGGCGCGGTGGTGGCGTCGAGTTGTCATGGCAACAACCTCTTGATGCATTCATAGCTCGGGCGTTGCGACCGGCTGCCACAGAACCTTAGACAAGGAAGAGTGCGAGTACATGTTACAGTTATTTTACTAGAAGGTGCGGGTGCGCCTGTTGTCTAGCGTTAATGTAAGTATTTTTTCTCGATAAAATGGGGAAATTCTGTCACGAAAAAAAGTTATTAATTTATGTTTTACTATGATATGAAAAAATGTGTATGAATTTCAAAATACGTTTTGTTTATTCCTTTTCTTTTCTTCAAGGCCTCCCTCATGAGCCGCCACTGGTTACAATGCATTAATTACTGTACCTTAATAATAAGAAATGAAACGCACAAAATAGAAAGGTTGGCCCTTTATAAATCGTGAACCGTTTATTTGAAATCATCGGATTACTATTTATAACTTATTATCATTTAACACTTCTTAAAAAATGATTATTTTTTTAACGTGGAGCCTGAATCCAAGCATGCGCCAAGTTTCACAAATACTGCGCCGTGATCCCGTTTTGTCGGGTCTCTTTATTCAATATTAGCTCGTGCTACTATTCTTACCGTAAATCTTTGTCTAAACACCCCCTCCCCACCTTTATAGACCCTCTTCTATATTGTATGTAAACACACAATACAATGTTTATTAACGAGATCATAGGACGAACTTTATCTGATAGTTCAAGAAGATACTAAATCTACTTTAATGCATTCATTAATACGTCAGGCCAGTGGCGGAGCTTGATCTTTATTTTTGGTCAAAGTTTACCGGTAGTGATATTTTCTCACCACGCATTAACAAAATATTAAACTAAATTAGTTTTCCTAATTTAAAAAAATCACTAAACAAAACCACAAACAGGAAGAATAAAGAATACAGGTTTTGAATTAAACCTACCAAGTGAGCATTCTATAAATTTGCCTGATATATTCCCATTTTTTGACACCTGTTCAGTGTGTTTTTGGACTGAAATTTTGACCGTGGAATCTATCTGTGATGCAATATTTACTGTTCCAAATGTTTTAAACTTAAATGTTTAAGATCTTTACAGCTTACTATTAGGGATAGGAAAAAAAGTATGATACTTTACTAATATCAATATTTTCCTTTCGATACTAGTATTTTTTGCTCGATACTTTTCCCCGATACTTTTACTGATATTAGTACTCACATTCCGGTATCGGATCGGTATCGAAAGAAACAACTTTCTTGTTATCTTCACTCGTGCTGGGATCAAATTCAGCCACCAGAGCGCTGATACAGTCCTCGCGTGACGTTTGGAGCGGGGAATGAATAATCTTGACTTGAAAACTGTGAAACGAATGAATCCAATAATTCACTGCGTATGGCTGTTGAGAATGGTGTTCCACTTCATATTTTTTTTTTCCTAAAATATTTTATAGAATAAAAATAAAAAAATAAAAAAAGTTTGGAAAATGTTGGTGAGGCGTGGCCCCTAAGGACGCTATTGTTAGTGTTATTTTTATAGGCATTGATAATGCACAGTATATCAAAAGTGACCGCTGCAGATCACATGATTTGACGTATAAATATATATTTAAATTGTTTTAGTACAATTGTAACTGTCATATAAGTTTATTCCATATAAATATGACTACATATATTTATATAACCTACTCTGAAAGCTTATTATTGTGTTGGTCTGACTACATGTACATTTTTATTGAACTATAGTGAGAGTGCCATAGAAAGAAACATGTAGGGGAGAGTTTATTTTTATATTCATCGCGTCTTAATGTACACTGGGCTATTTGCATATTTACACCAATGGAATAGGGATGGGGAAGTTGGAATATAGAGAAAAGGTACCCGCATTTATTTGGGGAGAAAACCATTTAGGCAAAAAACAAACTGACTATATCCGGCTAGGATTCAAACCCTGACCTCCCCGTAACAAGCCGATACTGATGCCTTAGTCAGTGTGTCCACTGTTGTGGGTAAATATAATAGTTAGCCAGTATATATATATTTATTTTCCTTTTCTGAGCCACCCTACCCCCCTAAACCCGTCTCCGAACATTTTGCACTGCATATAACAAAATATACTTTTATATACTTACTCGTATACTTAAACATCAGTACCTTTATTTTGAGAGATTTAAACTCTCTAAAAGACAATTTTGATTTTGTTTTTCAACTTAGAAGGGGTAAGCGGTGTTCAACCCTTGTTCTTGTGTGTTTATATAATCTCACAGATGACAAAATCTACGCTATTTGTTAACATTGATGGCGGTACATATCATGTCTTGGCGTATGCAACTGTTTTAGAGACCGACCGAGGTAGTCCCTATCTTAAAGCTAGCGTCTCGCCGCAGTGGGACCCTGCTGTGATTTCAAGAGCTCGTGATAACTCTCCCAGTTAAAGAGAAGAGAAATAATTT
>CABFWO010000929.1:6011-117176 GCA_902155825.1 Timema genevievae | reverse complement strand
CCCCCCCCCCCCGATCACGAATGACGAGCACGCAGCTAAACGTTCAATCGAGTGGGACCGCTAGTACGTGACGTCACGAAGCCCGCCTTATGGCTTTCGTTACAAGAGTGTGTTTGGTTCCAACCCAGATGGCGCCAGACAAAATTAAGTTTTTGTCAGATACTAATATAGTTTATGGGTGTTTGTATGTTTGGTGCTATGTTCAAGGTTAAACTATTTTGTAAGTCGTGTATTAATATAACATGCATCAGAGGTGGCATGTTAAATACCCTGGATAAAAACAGTTAAGGTTAAGCAGGTAATACCACCCCAGGTAACCAGAGAAGTTTCAGAATTTTTAATTCATAATGGACTGAGAATTTGGGAAAGGGTTCAAAAAAAATCCAAACAATTTTGTTTTTAAATAATATTTTATGCGTTGTAGAAAATTGAAATTTTGGCAAGTATTTTAGAGGGAACAACCCAGATATCCAGAGAAGTCTTGAAATTGAAAATGGTGTTAGAGAAATTGGGTGTGGGCTACAAATTTACAAAACCCGTTTAGAAAATATATTCTGTGTGTGGAAGAAAATTGAAATTTTAATGATCTAGTAGTTGTCGTCGTCACCCTTTTACTTCCGGTGTGCACAGATATTGTTACTTCCTTTCAACCTAAAGTCGCTTGACGTGCTCTAGCCGAGCGAACACCAAGAGGACAAGACACCCCCTCCCCAACACAATCAATGAATCCTTGACACGAGTGACGTCACCACAGCTGGGGCGCAGGCGCGTTCGGTTGTCATGACGACACGAGATGCTGCCGCCCACCGAGCAACGGTAACAAGAAGTTTCACTTCGTGGCTGATATTCGCGACATAATAATGTAGGGCCATTAAGTTTGCAACGGAAAGATACGACTGTTAATATTTGTTAGTGGACAGCCTGAAACAGCCTCTTTACACTTGTTTCAAGAAATATTACATTAAAGTCATGGAAATAGTCGCGTTGAATACTCTGATGTGGCCATTTATACAATAAAACCTCTAATAGAAACGTAAAGCGTTGGTTTGAACCCCATCCAAACTATTAACTTGGCATATAACAATAATTTTTTTGATATATTATTGCCATTCATCCATACCCACCATGTTCTTTGAAAGTACAGAGCTGTGTTATCTTGTTGCTCTTCATCCATGACTAGCACGTTTTGTCAAAGTACAGAGCTAGCTGGTGAAATTTGGGTTGTCACTTTCACAGTGATGATTGATGGACGGTTGAAGTACAGTACTGGATGTTTGCCTTTTCTAGACGTTATTATGTAAGTCCTGTACTATTTCAACCAGATTGTTCAGAAAGTTATTATTATTATTATTAGCATCGCGTCTTACTACCCGTTCGGGTTATACGCACTTACGCTAATGTGTAATGGTAGGGTGATTTAAATCTGTGCCGGGACCGAGGATTGAACCCCGGACCCCCAGCACAGAAGTCTGACACCTTACCCCTAGACCACCAGGTCACCAACCAGAAAGTTATTATTAAATGCCATTAATTTAAATAAATCAGTTAAGATTCAGTGGGATATAAATTCTAAACAGCCTTTTAGTTAGCAAGTCTGCCACATTATTTCCGAGCACTAGTGCATGTGGATTTATTATCGATGAGGCCCGGTCAAATGTGGTATTGACGCGCCGTTAAGGTCATTCGACCATCAACATTGTATTGATGGTACCAAATTAATCATTACAAAATTATGGATGAAATGTCTCTATGTCTTGTTTTGACTGTGACAAGTTATTGTGTTAACAAAACCGAGTATCAGAACACATAATGTCCGCCCGGCATAGACTGGTTCGGATCACCAAACAATGACTCACACAAGTAAACCGCTAGCTGAAGAGTGCAAAGTGAGTGACATTTATCACTTCTATCCTTTCCAGTATTTTTATTCTCTCTATTTTACTTCCGATAATCGTTTGTAGACTAAGAAAATATTATATTGTATCACTTTTGTGCTTGATTTTTTACTTACGATTTTTATCGAGATATTACAATCTACTTCATGAATGTATTTGTTTCACTTAACTTACTACCACTTAACTTACTACCCGTCTCGGTGGCGTAGTTGGCTAACGCGCTAGACGTGTTGAGCTCGACTGCCGAGGACGGGGAGATCGAGGTTCGAATCTCGGTCGGGTGAACGTCTTGTAAAGCAGATAAGAGAAACTAATACCTTTATCCACGGGACTACCGGTGGGGGTGTTAATTATTGTAATAAAAACAAAGAGCTGGTCTAATAAATATTTATACTACAAAGACAGAGCTTTTAAGCATTCGACACAAACTATTATAACTAAAGTGCTTAGTTATTCAAATATATTTTGGTCTAGACCCAGTTTATAAATCTAGTTTTCAACACGGTAAATATGTTTCGACAATCTTATGTATATTAATTTTGTGAACTGAAGTCTCATCTCCCTGGGACAGTCAGATCAAAGTTAATAAACACATTGGTGCAAAACTTACGGGATGACAAGTTAAAAATAGAACATTGTAAGACATGGTAAATGAGACGAAGTTGGCCCAACACATTGCCGGTTTTGTTGTTGTTGTGGTTTTTCAATTGTTTGTGCTCTATTTGTTCTCATATGTTTCCGAACGTGAACATTTGTGTTGTGAAACTAGTCCTTTAGATAACATTTAATGTGGCGGGCCAACTTGAGCCTTCCGTCCACCTGTCGGTAAATTGAGTTAAAGCTGGCCCGCCACACTGCTCACACTGAACACATATAACGTGTGTGTTTTTACATTTCTCTTTCGTCACCATGCTCCAGGGTTCTATTTGTATACAGTGCGATAGGTTTTAGTACCTTTGCCGGCAACACTTTATAACTGAACATACCGTCCAGCGTCTAGTTGCTAGGAAGGTCGAAAGTAGGTCTGACCCGTTTTAACCGAACACTTTATTTTTCACCGCATTTTGATACCTGTCCGGTCCGTACATACAAATTTTAATGTATGTTAATGATGTAGAGACGAAGGAAGTAGGATTTTAGAATAAATGCACCCCTTTTGCGTGGAGAGAGAGAGTGTATGTGTGAAATCAACTGAGGATTAAAATTAACTTCATTACATCCGGCCCAGGATTTGAACCCCGACCTCCCCCGTCATAGTCAAACCAGAATAAAGACCAGTGGTTCTTACCATTTATTACTCGCGGTTCCCTAAATACCCTAAAATATTTTTTTTTGCGGCCCCCTAGATTGTACTAACATAATAATCATTAGGATTGATTCTAAAATAGTGGCTTTATTTACTGATTATAATAACAAACAAATAAAAAACGGAATTAACTTAACCAAATGTATTTAATGGGACCTCTGTTGTTGAACACTTTCCACTAATTTGTATATTCTTGTTCCAGTTGTATTACTAAATGCTATTCTCATGCAAGAGGCGATTCGAAGTCGATTTCACTGCTTCGTTTTAATATTTACCACTGTGGAAAATCCCTTCCCACATAAATAAGTAGAAACAAAGGCCAGCAAATTTTCAATGGCGATGGTAAACGGGTGGGGATTATTTGTACTGTACTATCCATGATTTCTATTATCCGTGTTTCCCCTCGTGGAAACATCCTAGACTCAAGCTGTAGAAATAAAAATATATATACAGTCCCATTCTTATAGGAATAGCCTTATCTGATAGAAAAGTTTCTAGATTCACGTTCACCTATTAACACGTAGTCAGGTGATTTGCATCCGTCACTTTTGCTACATATTAAAAATACCCATGAAAGAACACTAATAATCCATAGTAAAATACCGCCGAGGACGGGGAGATTGAGGTTCGAATCTCGGTCGGGTGAACTGGNGGGGGGGGTTTCCCGAAATGGTTTTCCACTCTCCCTCCACGCAAATGCGGGTTCACTTCCTCTAAATTCAACCCTCCCATTTCCTAATCCATTAGCGTAATTAGTACTTAAGCGTATAACCCAAACTGGTAGTAAGACGCGGTGCTAAATTATTATCATCATAGTAAAATGTTATCATTGTTAACAGCCAACAAATTTTGTATTTCCTAAATGTTTCATTCTACCAAAATCCTTCTATAGCTACATCTACTTTATGGCAACATCTCGTTAAAATATTGAAATATATCTAGTAAGTTTGCACCAGTGTTAGCCAACTAATCAAGGCCTTCCGGGGGGGTTCTTGGGTTGGTGGTGATAAAAGATCCCCAAACAAGAGATACCAAGATTTTTTTAAAATGATTTCCATTTTCACACTCTCTCGCTACCTTAACAGGTAGAAAAAGGATTGTGTTCGTAAAAAAAAAAAGAACTCAATATTTTGATGAATGTCAACGTTTCATGATCCCCCCCGAATCCTAAATAGTTGTTTTTGCAATGCCGTCTGTCTGTACCGCGGAGTAGAGCCTAAACTATTTTACCGATCAGGCTATAACTTGGTATCTTGGGTTTTCATAGGGTTGCCCCGAGGTGTTTTTGGAATTGTATATCTAACACTAAAATTAAGGGTAGTTTACTGAAGTGCCCAAAGAGAAAAAAAATTCAATTTTATCAAAATAGGCTCTATTGATTTTGATTAAATTGCATTTTTAAGCATTTATCAATATTACAAACAAAATGTCTACTCTCAATTTTTCGTCAAACTGACTTTAAGGGTTATGTACTGATGCGTAAATTTTAATTCTTTTATTATATCTCCGTAACTCTTTGAGATATGAAATTACTTCATTGCAAATATGTAGGACAATTTATAATAAAATATTTTATTTGAAATGGAAACCTCCTAGGGGAAATATTTGTACAGCAATGATCTACTATTTTAGACTAGAGAGTCAATATTTACCACTTTTATTGATCAACATTTATAAATGAGGAATTTAATAGCAATGCGATGACCTGAAGATGTGCAACCCCTGATAAAATTTCGACAATTTTAACAAAAGTCTAAATGTAAATCCAAAGTCTAAATTTTAATATGAAGTGTTGACCCATGTGGATCCAATATCGATCTTTTTTTATTGGTCCAAATATACTAATGAGGACTTTAATTCTTTCAAAATAAAATTTAAAACTGGGAGTCAAAAAGTGTTTTACATAAGTATAGCGCAATTTGTGCTCAGGTTTGCTGGTGTGTATTATTTCCTTAAACATATATTGCGAGTTTTGAGGATATAGCTCAATGTTTAAACAGTGGAGCGAGAAAATCCGTGTGGAGTTCTGTACCATTCATTTTATATTGATGTCCTCTTGATGTATTTTAAAGTTTATTATTGCATATTGTGGTTGTATGTGCTGTGAATCATACTAGCCTAGACGTTGAGGAATACAGAAATACACTATTAATAAGACTTTGGGCGTTTCAACTCCCAAAACGAGTCCCTCGGTACGACCCAGCAACCAATATGTTTCCCATGTATTTTTTGGGATATTTCGCTAAAGAGTGTAAAGCTCCTATTGAGCGGTTTCAAAATAAAATAATATAAAATTTACGAACTCACATTCGATGTAATTTTATATTTATTTTATTAGGCATATATTTAATGCAGAACCTTTACTAAACAAAAATGCTAAAAGTTGTGTTTTTGTTTTGTTTTGGGATGTTTTGTAGGGTAGTACAACAAAGCATAACTGGCCCCTAATTCAGGCCAGACAGGTCTGCCACGCACCTGTAAAATCGGGAAAACACAAGGAAGGATATGTTGGTGTCTGTAAAAAAAAATTGAAAACTCTGGGAGTTTCGCATAAAACAATATCCTTGAATTTTTGTGAATTTGGGATTTTTAACTTAAGTAGATTTATAAAAGAAAAAGTTAACCAAAAAACTAAGTACGCTGATTCGAACAAATGTATTGTAAACTCTACCTATCCTCCCTGAAGCATTGGGTTGCGTAGTGACTAAATATATCCCCTNCCCCCCCCCCATCAAGGTCAAATCACACTGCTCAGTTTATTGACATTTGAAATTTAAAACACACCTACTTCTATTTAAAGTGACCTAAAATTTTTTGAATTTCTTGGGTAAACATTATTTTGTGTTGAGAAAATAGTGGTAACCCTGTCAAGAGTTGAAGAGTAGACCCCCGGGCTCTAATTTTATTGTTGTCAAACTGGTAACCAAAGTTTGGCTCTTTTGTCGGTCTAGTTTGACCAGACACCTCTCTCTCTCCAATCACCTATTTTGTAAGGTATGTGTTCAGGTGTCTCTTTTAGCGATAGTTGTTTGATGACGATTCAGGTAAAAGTTGAATCAACCTCGCGTGCGGCCTATCTTACTTTAGTTTAATTGCGAGATCAACATTATGTTTAGGCTGTATTCCCACATACAGGACTGCTACTATACCATGTTTGTTTTGGTAATCTGTGGTTGTAAACCTGGATCAAAGAAATGTGGGCTGTATCTTATCCCATAAGAGGAAAAGAAGAGAAAACTCTGACAATACTGGGCTCATAATGTACTTGGAGCAAGATAAGTAGAATCCTCTACCTACTACAGTTGGGTGACTCAATAATAACCACCACAAGTTTTTCAAATATTGAATTTTTCCACTCCAGATATTTCCTTTAATGAGATTACTGTCATAATCTTCATGCTTTACTCACACTCTTGGACTAGAATTATTTAGAGTTATTTGTCCATATTGACTTATTTCTCACGAACAACAGGCTTTGCAGCATTTCAATTTACGCTCACAATACTGTGCGTCTACCGTGCTGAGCCGGGAATTTGGGAAATCTCTTTTGAAACAATCCAATACGACACAATAGGCACACAGTCCTATGAGTGCTGAATTAAACATTGGTCTTACAAGGTAACTCATATGGGAATGACATGTTCGAGATTGTTTGCATCACGACACAACACAGTCCTATGAATTATACTCGGCAGATCAACCCGGTACAGTCGATTCAAGTGATAAATTATTGGCCACCTCCTGCACTAACTTCATAGGCCCCGGAACTAAAGGCTGGGGGCGAGAGGGAGAGGGGTCGTGGGTACAGCTAATCATTCTCGCTACCAGTAACATTGAAACAGCTTGACTGGTCTCATTCTTAAATTGGACGGCTTAGTCCAACGAGTTGCTAATATATTGTTTTGTAGTTATGTAGGGAACATACTAAATAAGTGTAACCTATTTATAAGCGAACCTTTAATTCACTCAAGTTCTAATGTTTTTATCAATCAAATTATAACTCTTAATTGAAACATTGAATTAAAAAAAGAACAATATAAAGATCTGACTAAAATATACAATTTTATATATATATACATACATACACACAAACCTATCAAATAGTGATTCAGTGTTAGTGGGGACGAGTTTTGCACACTTTTTTTACTCAGCCTATATTGACATGATCATAACGTCGTTTCGCCCACCACCCCCTACCCCTGGTCAAAAAATGGTCCCGGTGCTCCGGACGAACTTAATGACCTTGTTACTGACAGGAATTTCGAGTGTGCGAATAAAATACGGAATAATAGAAAAGTTCGCCATGTCTAAAGACGGTGACGGACTGACGTTCTGGTCTCTGCGACACAAACGCCGCGACCAGGTCACTCTAGTGCATTACATTGTTTCATATGAGAGGAGTCAGACTAGCGACAGATTTGAAAACGTTGGTGTGAGCGTTTCTTGGGCGTAGCGACTCCTCTCATATGAAACAATGCAATGCACTAGAACAGGGGTTCCCAAACCCCCAGTGGGTTCGCGAAATCTTCCAAGGTGGTCACCAAAATATTTCCGCAATGGTGGATTTTTGCAGAACTTTGTGAGGAAAGGGGAAGCATTTACAACTGTTTATTGTCTCACACTGAAGTCAGGTAGTTATCTCGAAGTAGAACTCTTACAAGATTGTTTGAACTAAACACGAAGTTTTCTTTTTTCTTGACAACCATCCCTTTAACAAAAAGTGCATGCAAGAAGAAATGTGGCTCCAGGCTTTGACCTATTTGGCAGACATTTTCTCAAAAATGAACGGTTTAACCCTATCTCTTCAGGGGTTGAATATTAACGTTTTTACTGCGCAAGACCGTATCAAGTCGTTCATACAAACATTAACCTTTGGGAAACGTGTTTAATTAGCAATAAAATGGAGTGCTTTGATACCCTTCACAACTTTATGGTGGAAAACCAGCTTTCTTTGGACGAAAATGTTAAGAACAGGGTTATAAAACACTTGAAGGGACTTGGAAAAACCTTCTGAGAATATTTCCCAGCTATACTTTTGGAATCCTCCACATTAAGCGTGAGTGAAAAAGAACAGCTCCTTGAAATTTCCACTGATTTTTAATTAAAGAAAAGCTATAAATCTTTGTCGCTAATTGGGTTCTGGCTAATTTTAAAGGATGAATTAAAAAATAAATACAGAAATAGGCTCAGTACTGAAAGTTACTTTCGAGACTTTATTTATCGTCTGTGGTTCCTGACTTTAAAGCTTTGTGCCATCCAAAGCATCTATCTCACTAAGTCACGTGAAGAGGTGAGTAACTGCTATAACTTGTAAACAATTTTGAAACTTAAATTGTCATGGCGTTTTGTGATTAAAGGAGGGTATTTCAGTTACGTCAACGCAGAAATTTCCAGTACCACTTTTAAAAAAAACAAGCGAAATGTGATAATATTGTGACAATCAAGATAAGAAAATGTTACTACACTATTTTGCTTATTTAATTTCAGTTCTAATTTTTTAAATTAATGTATAATTATTTGAACTTGTACTTAAGTAGTTTCAATATTATTCATTTATATTTGGTGAGGTATCCCAAAATACCTACCGGAGCTATAGTAGGCTTATTTAAAGGTAATAAACATTTTGATTACAATTAATAGTTGAATTTAATAAAAATTGTGTATAAAATTAAGTGCATGGCTATGGATATTTAGCAAGGGGTTCGTGCATTTCAGATGTTTGTGAGTCGAGACAGTTTGGGAACCGCTGTACTAGAGCGACCTGGTCACGGCGTTGGTGTCGCAGCGACCTAAGAGTGGGGCTTCTATCTCTTCACTGACCACTCTACATTTATCTTCCATTCTAACCCACTCCGTCATCCTCTCTTAGCTTCTATCTCTCTGGTCTAACTAAGCTGTACTTTGTTTCCAAGGTTGAGTTGTATGGTAAGCCGGCGAGGAACATCTTAGGCCACGCGGCCATAAACGCACGTCTGGAGTAATTCATCCTCCATACTGCCAAGCAGAGGCTCTCTGTCGTCAGCATCGCACCCTCCCCTGGACCTAGAGCCGTACAGGAAAGCTGTCCGTAGGGGGGAAATCATCGCGGCAGCCTTTATATTTATGAATGGGTAATAATATCTTGAGGCCAGTGCATTCCTCGCCGAGGCGTCACGGCGTCCGAAATATTAGGGCCAAGAGTCCGACCTTGCACCTCGGAGCCAAAAATAGTAGAGGGACCGCGTCTAGTGACGTTTTGCTTCCATCGGTTGATTCATCGCTAGGCGGGCACGGTGTAGTCTGCGGAGGAAAGAGGGGGGTCCGTATTGTTCCCCCACTTTATCAGCAACAAGAACAAAGAGGGACAATGGGTGGTCCTTATTGTTCCTCCACTTTATCAGCAACAAGAACAAAGAGGGTACAATGGGTGGTCCGTATTGTTCCTCCACTTTATCAGCAACAAGAACAAAGAGGAACAATGGGTGGTCCGTATTGTTCCTCCACTTTATCAGCAACAAGAACAAAGAGGAACAATGGGTGGTCCGTATTGTTCCCCCACTTTATCAGCAACAAGAACAAAGAGGGACAATCCAATTTGCAGAAATTTTACTACACATAATATTAAAATCTTCATTACTGGTTATAATTTGAGTCTCTCTAAATATATATATTTACAAATGGTATTGACGAGGTCGATATTCAAGTGGAAAACTGGGAAATGTAATCACTGGGTTTTTAAGGGTATATTTCTGCAATAATTTTGTATACTATACAAAGAAGAGTGAATAACCAAAAGTAAACTATTATTTTGATTTATATTTAATGGGATTTTGCTAAGAACATAGACATATTTTTCTTTAATGATTCTTGTGTCAATAATTTAATATTAAACTGTGAAAATAGTGATTTAAAAAATATATAACCCTGCATATAAAATACTGGTAAAATGCATGTTTTTTTATTTAGAAAACGAGAAAAAGTGAGATAATTTCAAAACTAAGTGTGTTCCTGATTTAAAATATTCCATCAAATAATCTTGCTGATTGGTTCCCTTTCACTGTCATCCTTTGAGAAGGGCGAAGGGAGCTACATTTTTCTAATTAACTTTGTTTGATGGATAAATACGGCTGATTGATTTCGTGACATATTCAGGAACGACCAAACACTTAATTTTGTCTCATTTGATTCATTATCGAGGGAGCACATCACATCGATCCAGACCATGGTTGAGACTTACAATCATTTTAAACCAGGACAGCATACCTAGCAAGGGCCCAAAAGAGTAATACTATTTGGTACACAAGAATTAACGAATATAAAAAAAATTGATTGCATTGCTAACATTTAATCCTATTTTATTATTTTAAAAATACAGTAGGGTCCCCATATCCGCGGTTTCAGTTCTTTTCGGTTTACCGCTGCCCAATATTATTTATTTTTAATTAAATAAAAAAAATGTTTATAAGTCACAATGCCTACACCATTACCCCACTTCATCTTCTTATCGTGGGCATAGATAGTGCTATCATATCACCGTCATCATGATCGGCAGTGATCGTCGCAACAAGAAGAATGGAGAATAAAATATTAGGTACACGCTATTATGTACCGGTACTTTATTTAATGTTGGTAATGTCTTACTGTGAATAATCTATCAATTAAACTTTACCCCATTAAGGGCATTACTTACTACCCCTGGCAAATTTCTAGCTTCGCATGGATACATGACTACAGCTTTATTACGGTAGTGTACTTCAAGCCGCCTTGTGTCGGCACAGAGGCACAGACGTAAGCTGATACTCCGTGAGTCAACTGTTTGGACTTAGGGTTTGATAATTTCGTTGGCTGATCAGTGTTGAAACATCAGGTAGCAAGGGCTAGGATGTGTTGATATTTCTGGCTGGATATCCGTCATTTACATCCGTGGTTGGTCCATTCATTTTGAAAAATTCAAGTTTTTATGATTGCAATCGTTTGTTATTCGTTTGTTCCGGATTGTTCTGCAAAAATTTTCGTTTGTTCCGTTTCGATAAACTCACAAATAGTATATTTACATGGGGGGGGGGGGCTTCACGCTAGCCCCCCACCCCCAGGTTGGAAAATTGAAACTGTTATTGTTGCAATAGTTTGTTCAAAAAGTTTCGTTTGTTACGTATTTGTTCTTGCACAATTGGGACGTGAATATGACACTTTTGTTTACTCGAGGGGCCAACTTCATGGAAACCCCTCCCTCAACACTTTTAAAAATTCATGGTTTTTTGATTGAAATCGTTTGTTCCTCGCTTGTTAAACAAACATTTTTGTTTGTCCCTTTTTGAAAAGCCCACAAATAGTATGTTTACATTGGGGGGAGCGGGGCCAACTTCACGGTAGCCCATTCCGGTTTGAATAATATTAAGGCACTTATGTTAAATTAGTATACTTTTAAATTATATCAATATTTTATAATACATAGATACTCAAACCTATTTTTTTAAATAAAACAGTTGTAGGAATGAGAAAATAATGTTGAAAATTAATTATGGATCTAATTGGTATGTCATGTTGGTAAAATCCACAAAACCAATTAAACGGTGAAAAGTTGCGTTGGGATGGGATTTTTTAAAAGTATTTTTTAAATCAATATTATATTTACCAGAATGCAAGAGTTTAGCTGTTAAAATACTTTATTGCATAGCTATTTTTAGTTTTCATTTGTAAATTAGGTGTTTGATTTAGTCATGTGCATTCATTTAGATTTTTTGTTTAAATTCTTAGTTTGGTTTTTTGGCAAATTTGTAGTAATTTTTTAGAATTGCAGGCTATTTTCTAGGTATTTTTTTAATAACTTTTTTTGAAATTTATTCTGGGTCTTGTTAGTAAACTTAGATTGATTTGAAAAAATAATTTTTACTGTCAAGGAGTTTCTTAGTCTTCTTCGTGTCAGAGTTGGAATAATTGGAATAAATGACCGCAAAGAGACTTGGTTGGAAGGAAATGTCAAAGATACTACTTACTATATCATAACATAATAGCGTTGAAAGTATATACTATATATACATTCAACGGTAATAGTAGCAAACTAAAGGGGGGCGCGATGTCAATACTTTAGGATAACATAGTTCTGAACTATCTTGGGGGAGCGGAGGAGTGGGAGGTAAGATCTCAGGTATCTTTCTGTAATTTCACAACTGCCCAAGTAGACGAAACCAATATTTTGGAGCTTAGGAGGAAGTGAGGTCCATAAAAATACTTTTCTTTTCTATGCATCTTATGGCATGCAATAAGTTGTAGACCAAGGTCTCCCTAGTTTTTGTATTTCTGACTTGCTTCGTCTTTTTATTGCTTTTTTGTGCATAATGAGTGAATCAAAGACAATTTCATACTTTGACACAGAAAGTGGGACATTCTTTACTTGACGCCCTGTGTGACCATACAGGTCGCACACACATAAGGCCATCATCACTAGTGACATTAGTTTATTTAGCGTTTGTAATAAATATAAGAACTAACAAACTAAAATATAATAAACAATAATCTGGAACAAACCAATAAAGTTATAAAATCAAAAATACAAATTTTGTTATATTTTATCTAGTTGAGGTGAGGAAAGGGAGCTTAGCATATAGATAAGAATATGTTAATTTTAAAATTATCAACATGAAATAAACACATTTTTTTAAAAAGAAATTTAGAACAAAATAAAGATAAACATGTTAAGGAACATTCAAACAAACTAACAAGCTTTAAACAAAAATTGTTCCAAGTTTTGAAAGAATGTGAGAAAGCTGCTACTAGAAAAAATTATCGAGGCTTTACAAAAGGAATAAATGAAAATATTAGCAAAAAGAAATCTAAAATTAGCCAAGAAAGAATTATTGATTGCAAAGATAAAATATCGATTTTTAAAAGTTGTATGTGTTCATGTAGAGAATATGGTTGCCAAAAAGGCGTCAATCCGCGCTCCTAGTCTAAACATATCATGTGTTGTCCTGCCAAAATGAAATGTGCGTATTTTTTTGTTGAGGAACCATCCGGAACAAACTAAGAACAAACGATTGCAATCATGAAAATATGGATTTTCAAAATCTGGGGGAGGGGAATCAACTTCGTGGACGTGCAGTGTAAACATACAATTTATGGGCGTATAAAACATATCAAACTAGTTTTTCCGGAACAATTCGGAACAAACGAAGAACAAATTATTGCAATCATAACATTTTTTTAAAAAAAATTAGGGGGAAAGGGTAGTGAGGCAGCTTCATGGAGGTCCAAAGTAAACATATCATTTGTGAACGTATCAAAACGGAAAAACTGATTTTTTTGCGGAGCAATTTGGAACAAAAGAAGAAAAAAGTATTGTAATCATAAAAAATGTTTTTAAAAGGGACGTAACAAACAAGGATAAAACGATCACAACCATAAAAAATTTCAATTTTCAAAAGTGAGAGGGAGGTATCGTAAAGGTGGCATTACCGATGTAAACATACCATTTGTGAGATTATTAAAACGGAACACACGAAATGTTTGTAGGACAATCCGAAACAAACAAATGCAATCATAAATACATGGATTTTCCAAAGTGGGGGTGGCTACTGTGAAGTAGGCCCCTCACGAGTAAAGAAAGGGTCAGAAGTTCATGTTCCATTTGTGAAAGAACAAATGCAGAACAAACAATATTTTTTGCGGTACAATCTGGAACAAACGGTCGCAACCATAAAAATGTTAATTTTCCAAAGTGGGGAGGGGCGGCTACCATGAAGTTGCGGACGTGTTTTTTCACAGTTGGTACCCACCCATGGTACATATTGTGGAATTATTTGAATTTNAGAACAAACGTTTGCAATCCTAAAAACCTGAATTTTTAAATTGGGGGCCGGGGGGGCGGGGCGGCAACTTCGCGGACGTATTTTTTTCACAGTTATTTTTGACGGAGGTATTGTTCTCATTAATAATCAATGTCATTGTCACTTTCCGATACAACTTGAAATTCTTTATTTTCATTTGAATTAATCTCACAACTATTATATTCTTCAGAGCTTTGGAATTCTGAATCGGTACATTCAACATCAGAATACTTATGTTAATAATATTATAAATTGGGGAAGGAGGGATTCTTCCACACCTGATGTCATGTACTCTGTATCACACATGTCTTCTCTGTAATAGAAAAAAATATTAGGGCCTAAATTAGCATTTCAAAATGTATATTATTTATTCTATTAAAGAACAGGAAACTAATGATTTTGCAATAGAGATGAAGCGTATTTTATACACCTATATAAGTTGTAATTGTGTGTGTGTTTGTATATAAATGAGCATATATTATATAAAGCTAAACTTTGATAAGGACTTGAATTGGTTGGTGAATCAGGCCAAAAATATGTATTCAAAAAATTACTTGGAACTTGCAGCAATAAACTCGAGTTAAAAAAAAAAAGTTTGGTTTATTAATAATTTACCTAGACAAATAAAAAAATATATATACTTTTTACATATTTTTCAGGTGGCTTTCCACATGTGTTTCTTTCTGTAGTTTTCCCATCCACTCTCCACGCAAATAGGGTACATTTACTATAAAAATTTGTTTCATCCTCCTTGGACTCTAGAATAACTCAAACCTCAAAACCTATTCACTAAATAATTCAAAGTGCCTAAAAACATTGGAAAGCGATTTTATATAAGTTTATAAGTTACATCTTATTTGGATAAGAATGCTTCAGCTATTTTGATTAAATTTATTCAAATAAAAATGGTTCTCTCTCTCTCGCATGATTTTTTTTATGAAAATTATATGTAATAAAAGACATTCCTTTGTGAATGAAATAAGTATTTCATTACATTATTTTATTTGCAAAAAAATAATAAAACAGCAGTAAAAAAACTGTTGTTACAATATTAAATAGTGGTTTTTCATTTAAAGTGAATCCAAAGTGCTCACACACTTGCAAATGCAAACATCAATTACTACTATAATATCATACTTGGGCCTAAAATTACTGTCTAAGTGAGTTCTAAATACATAAATAATGAACACTATACCCAAAAGGATATCTCACTGATTGACACATCATTATAGACTACTTTTATAAGAACTACAACCTGAAACTTGACCTAATGATACCCTTATAGGTGGGATCAACAGAGACATTCTAAATATTCAAATACATTTGTTTCCAAAATTTAAGCCATGCTGGTAAAATTGCCAGCTTAAACGTAGATCCTTACATTCACACAATTTTTTTAAGGCGATCTATTTCTTATCAAGCATATTTTCAAGAAGCCACTCAACTTATAGTTTAACAGCTGTGGGAGAGAATGTAAGAAAATACAGGTTATAAATGTGATTTTCCGATAGTACCATAGGGTGACACGTTAGCTCAGTCGCTAGCAGGATGGTCTACTGTACAAAGGGTTTCGGGTTCTATTTCTAGCAGGGGCATAATATTTATTATTTGAACAATTCTCGACCTTCTTCTGAATGTTGTATATGTCTTAATATTCAATAATTCTATTTAACTGTAGAAACTTGCCGTATTACTAAAATTATCACATATTTGAACAATATAATCAATTTAATTGTAACTACTTGACTTTTTGGGTTTGCTACTCTAGGTAAAGTGCAAATATATATATATATATATATATGCTTTCATAATCACCATTTATGCACAAATTATATTTACCTATAGCCTAGGCCTAGCGAATTTGAGGAAAATCGTCCAGATGATTTAAAATGTAGATACAAAATTTTAATGTTAATTAAAATGTAATTAATCAATAAAATTTATCATACAGATAATCCCTTATGAATCATGATTTAAGCTCTGACTAATATTATAAATATTCTTACCTCTAATTAAAATATAAATAAATATAAAAAAACAGATAATTTAATTGAAATTAATAATTGCAATTTTCACTAAATTGAAGATCGTGAAACTATTTTTTCCATGTGTATATTAATGTATTCCGTGTAATAATTTTGCCGATTTAAGTTCTATAAAATAATGCCTTTTTCTGTATTAATAATGACTAAACTAGTTCAAAAAAGCTAAGAAATTAAAACACTAATAATTGCCTAAATTACTTTTTTTTTTTCATGAAAAAGATTATTTTTACAATGGCTGTAAAAAGTGCTTTCAAATGTTAAGTATTTATTTCATCATTCTTGATAATATGCAATGGGTCGAAACCTTGGGCGATCGCTTACAGGAATTTATTGTTTATTAAATTGTATATTCTGTATTACTGATTCTGGAAAACCCCTAACATATAAAATAAACACAAAGCCTAACTGCCTATATAATACATTATGGTCATTCTTGGTTTAGAAGCTTGACATTTTCCAGGCTGTGAGGGAAGGAACCATTGTTAATTATTTTAATAACTATATATTAATACATAAAAAGGCATTATTTTATAGAACTTAAATCTGCAAACTTATTATTCGGAATACATTAATATGCATATGGAAAAAATAGTTTCACAATCTTCACTTTAGTGAAAACTGCAATTATTAATTTCAATTATATACGAGTATATATTGTTTCTTTGCAGTTCACAGTGATCACAAATAAAACATAAATCTAAAAATTATTCCAACATATTTCCACAATGAACCCCCTCCCCCAGGCAGTGATATAAAGATCAATATCACTACAGTATGAAGCTAACTATTTCAAGAGACAGCTTGTGAATGATTGGTCAATCAGAAATCTCGCATGGCCGGCAGATTACTTGGGTTTCTGTGATAATACAGCTGGAGTAGCCGCTGTGTGTTGCTCGAATTGTGAAGGCGAGCTATCACCTGTTCTTGTCAACTAAGCTACACTTCCCTACAAATTTGTGATCTCGTGAGCCAAAAAACTTAAAAATTGAAGTTTCTTACACTCATAGCTCGTTAATAAAAATACATATAAATATTTTTATGGTGTGTAACATTTCATAGAAAAAAAGTCTTTTGAATGGCGAAAAAAAAAATTCTGTCCAAATGGCCTTAATGTATGTTACATGAATATCACGTTATTTAATAGTTCGGCACAAACTGCGGTTTCATGTAACCGCAGTGGATCTAGGAACGTATTACCCGCGGATATGGGGGTCATACTCTAAATGTCATATTAAAAATGTAAGTTAACTTTCAATACTTGCAGCAGTGACCGAATGGTATAAGGCACGATTCACAAACTCACGGACCATGGGCCCCGTCTGGCCCATGAATCATATCTGACTGGCCAGCTTGTCAGCAATACTTTTTATATTATTAGGCCTACTATCCAGCCTGCAGTTATATATACACACACAAAAAAAGTTTAATTTCAGTGTGAATTTCACTGTGTACATAAATTTCAATAACCAAAACATTTAGAACAAATTCAAATTGTGTTATTTTTTTCACTAAATATTTTATTTTGGGAATTTTTATTTACTTTTTTATCATTAGCCTATTGCTTTGAGTATTCTCTAACCCACATACTCATCTTGGAAAAATCAATTTTTAAATATTTTTAATATACAGAAATAATTCTAAATACACAGTATCAAAATAATAACTACTATAGACACACATTGGTGGGCACTCAACTACACGTCAGGCTCTTCTGGTCTAGTTTGCCAGTGTCAGTAAGGGTTCAAATTTTAGCCAGAAGTACAGAGTTTTTTTAAACAAAAAGTTGTTTCTCATATCCCTTTCACTCAAGTGTGGATGCATTTTCTCTCAATTATACCTTCCTTATACCTTACCCACTAGTGTGATTAAAATGTGCGTAGTCCAGATGGGTAATAAGACACGCTGAGAAAAAAGTTTGTGAATCCTCCCCTTTGACTAATTTGATTTTGAGACCACTGGTCCAAGGTGTCGCAATAATCTAAATTGCTGGTGATGGGTATATTTGGGCTCATATCTCGGTTTTGTGTACTGAGGGTGTAAATAGTCTCCCACTCTCACAAATTCAATACCAGTAAGACGCACACAAACGCAAATTAGTCTAATTTAAATCATATTGTTTTCATCAGAAAGTTTTAAAACATTATTTTAGGTAATTTATTGGCCTTGTCTGCTTGCTCATCTATATTAAAGGATTTGGATATACTTCCTAACAATAGCTGAAAATTCATCACCCTTAGGTACACCCATAATTGATAAACTAACAATTCTAGGTTTAGTTGTTGTGTTTGTCTAGAACAGGCTAGAGTAACCGTAAAAAAAAAACTACACGCATTAAATGTGTGGATAAAAATATTTTTTTACCCGCCTCGGTGGCGTAGTTGGCTAACGCGCTAGTCGTGTTGAGCCCGACTGCCGAGGACGGGGAGATCGAGGTTCGAATCTCGGTCGGGTGAACTGGGGGTGGTTTTTCCTAAATGGTTTTCCACTCTCCCTCCACACAAATGCGGGTTCACTTCCTCTAAATTCAACCCTCCCAATTCTTAATCCATTAGCGTAATTAGTACTTAAGCGTATAACCCGAACGGGTAGTAAGACGCGGTGCTAAATAATAATAATAATAATAATAATAATAATAATAATAAAAAAATATTTTTCGGCATCCACAGCAGGTACTTTTAGAGCCACAGCCAGGCACAGTTATATCTTACACTTGTTCTCAAGGAGCTGTGTCTTGTTTGCCCACAGATGTGCCATCGTCGGAGCAAGAGGAGTTGTTCATTCGGAAACTGCGGCAGTGCTGTGTGGCCTTTGACTTCATGGACCCTGTGGCCGACTTGAAGGGCAAGGAGATCAAGAGAGCCACCCTCAACGAGCTGGTGGACTACATCACTGCCGGCCGAGGGGTGCTCACCGAGCCTGTCTATCCAGAAATCATCAAGATGGTAAATATTACACTAAAACACACCTGTGCCTCAAATTAACAAAACAATTAAATGTCCAATTTTGTATTTAAAAAAACTGCTTATCTTTATATAGGGCTATTTAAAAACAATGGTTAATACACATCTGGATAAGTCTGCGAGTTTTGTTTGATAGGGAAAAGTAGGAGAAGTCAGGGAAATAAAAAATAAAAAAAGCCATTGTAATTTTCCAATACTTGAAATGCAAAGTAGATCATACATAACCTATTGTAAACTAATAGTTATTCTCAAATTCATAACATTTTACAAATAACACTGACATGTCTACCTTTGGTAATTCTTACGTCAAGAATTTAGTGGTGGAAAGAAAATGCATAATATTTTGGTCTGAAAATTTTGGAAATTAAAAAAAATCAAATTTTATAAATTTATAGACTCTGGAAACATAAAGATTCACTAAAACAAAATTGCAATGAGTTGTTTGTAGATAAAGAAACATTAAACATGATCAAGAAATTAGTTAAAATTAACAGTAATAGGAATTATTAGCCATTGGAAGAAAATGGTTTTGATATTACCCTCATACTGCATAGGGACATTCAGCAGAGAGGGAATAGCTTTATTGAGCTCTATGAGTCAAGTCACACACCTTTACCTACACAATATTACTGTACACCAGAGTGATGACAGTCTTTCATGATTTTCTGTGTCTTAATGGACGTTGCAAAATGTTACACATACACATTTCAGTTCTCCCAACAGGTTTTGTATCCAGTCTTTTTTGTGGAAATATTAACCTTATGGTTTCCATTTTAAGATACCGTTTCATAGACAACTATCCATGGTATTAAATACACGATTATGCTCAGACTAGAAATCACATAGAAGTGGTGCTTTCTGCATTTTTCCTTGTTCTCAATTTCACGGTTTTCTAAAGTAGAATACAGAAAACCTCACTATGATGACACTCTTGGTCCTAGCAGTTTTACCTACCTAAGCTAGGTGTTCTATGAAGGGGAGAGGGTCTCCAAAGCTTAACAAGTGTTTGTCGAGAGTACATAACCATTGTGAGTATTTATCATCATCATCATCAACAACTTTGTATAGCTCGTGGCCAGGTCACTTTAGTAAAATGCCTCCATCTTCCTCTAAACTTGCACCATTCTTCCTCCTTTAATTTCTTCCATTATTCTCCTTTCATATAAACCCTTTCTGCTATCTGCTCCTCCAACCTCTTTTTTGACCTTCCTTGCAGTCTTTTTGATTTCCTACATACTTTATTTCCATCATTTTCTTTGACATTCTTTCTTTTTCCATCATCATTACATGCCCATACCACCTCTTTCTTGCTTCCTCTACTATCTCATGTAATACCTGTACTCCTACTTCTTCCCAGATAACTTCATTCCTATTCTTGTTTCTCCTCGTGACAGCTATCATGTTCCTCATGTCCCACTTCAAGGGGACTTACCTTCTCTATAGCAGGTCTCTTACACACCTATAGAACAACTCTCCCTATTTCCATCCACGCTCTCAGGGGGACCCATCTCCCTCAAGCCCAATGGCGCAAATACTCCCCAAAAATGTTATCTATCCACCCTCCCTCAAAATCCAACTAACCATATAACCTTTAATGGAATCTCAACTTTCCGGCTGAATCCACATCAAGGCCTACATTACGTATTTTTTAAATTCAGTTGGAGAACTTTTTGGATGAGATAAATAAAATCAAAAAATAAAATCAAAACATCAAGGAAAATCAACACTTTATATTTATATTACAAGAGCAATTTCATTTATAAAAATGATATTACTTACACCTAGCGAATGAAAATATCTATAATATTGTAATTGTTTTGAAAAACTCTGAATGTCATATAAATAAAACAAATATTTATTTAATCTTAACCTTTTGTATAAAAATAGTTTTCTACATTCATAAAAAACTTAAAAATTCAGAGTGAATGTGAAGAATCGAATAAAAAATCTACATCAATAAAGATCAATAAATCAATAATCAGATATTGAAAAAACAAATTAAATGTGTAAAAACTAATCTAATATGAGAACTATCCTACTATTTACATGAGTTACGTAAGTAGTGATAAAACCTTTAAAACTAAATTGTTTTAGATTAGTGAGAGAAAAACAGCTGTCTCATGCGGAGGGAAGAGAAAACATTTGAACACTCCAGGTTGAAAAAAATCTACAGTATGATCAGAAAATAAATCCTTTAAGCGCAGGGATTTAGGTACTATTTATAAGATTTTAACAGAAGCAGCTCTCTGGGTACTTAATGTGGCAAACTTTTCGATAATTTCTTCATTTGTGATTTTATTGAGAATGTCATTCTCAGATGATAGTAGCAATAAGCTTGACAACCAATCATCCCCTAAGCTGCTTCTTAACCTGTTCTTTACAATCTTTAAACGGCTCATCGCCCTTTCCGCTGAGCAACTTGTGACAGGTAACGCAGGTAACGATAAAAGGAACCGATACAAAATGGTAAGTTGCGGAAATGCTGACATATACTGCGGGTATCTGTAAAATAGTGAATTCAAACAATTTTTTAGTTGCATCAATTCACCCTGATCAAAGAATATTTGTTCTTTAAAAACAAAATCAGAGTAGGCCTATATATAAAAATTTTTTTGTTGTAATCTCAAAGCCGGAATTGCTGCAGGAAAACATAATATAATAAACATCGGACTAGATTTTGATTAAACTCGAGCATATCACATTACTAATAACTATAATTGACAGTGCATAGCTGTGGATAGTTAATATTCTAAAAATACAAGCACTTGATAGTTAAAGAGATACACTTATCATTGGCCTTTTTTAAGTGACCACTTTGCTCTGGCAACTGAAACATAATTAGTTTTTCCAATTGCGACACTCGATGCATTTTGAAATAATTTACTCACCACACCATTAAGTTGTTGTACCTTACATATTAAAATGACCCCCCTATTTACCATAGTTTGAATATTCCTGGACAACTAAAACAAAAGTTTCTCAGTCACTTTTATTTTTATTCACATTAAATATCACAAATCATCGACACCTAAGAAACAAAATAATGTCTGCTTTTCTAAATTGCTTAAAAAGTAACATTGTTTTGTAACATGTTTTCATAAGTATCCCAACTTTTTTTATAATATATTTTTCCACATTTTTGTAGAAAATTTAAGTTTTAATCAAATGTGTTTAGATTTTACCATTTTTTACACAAGGAAGTAAGAAAAATCTGTGTGTGAGATTTGCACTCTACCTATTAGTTTGCTATAACAATTTCATTGGAATATGATATTTTAAGTGAATAAATTATTCATTTAAATCACTTTCTGACAAACGTTCCTCTAAATTGTGTGCTTGTGGTCAGCAGATTTCGGCCAACCTTTTCCGGACGTTGCCGCCAAGCGAGAATCCCGACTTTGATCCAGAAGAAGACGACCCCACACTAGAGGCATCCTGGCCCCACTTGCAGGTGAGTGTGGCATTCCCCTTATAAATTCCAAAATGTAGTAAGAAAATAAAAGTTCAAATTGTAGTTTTAATAAGGGAAATATAAAAACACTTTTTTTCCCCTTATAAATTCACTCAAGGGGCCATCAATAAAGCAATCATTAGGATAACAGGAGACATTTAAAAAGTTATTATTTGTAGGTCAGACAATTCCCCATCGACCTTAACTGCTTGTTATTTGTAAACTTGAGATTGGTTGATTTCCGAGACTAGACTATAAATACGGTCCCTAGTGGCCAAATAAGGAACTATTACTTTTTATGAACACAGTGATTCAAGTTTGTGTGTGTGTTAGCTGAAACTGTGAGTATTATTTTTAAAAGGGGTAAGGATGAGTGAAAGCAGTGTCACATTACCATGCATCTATCTAGGACAGCCCTGGGTAAATACATCCCATGGGCCACATATGGGCCCATCCCATACCTTTATTTGGCCCGCAAGAGCAATAGGAATAGTTTAGTAAGTGGAGCTGGTGGTTTAGTTCTGGCAGCTATAGTTCTAGAAAGAGCTTAGGATGAAAGTGAAGCTGGTAGTTCTAGCTGCTTTAGCTCTAGGAATAGTTTAGAATTCAAGTGGAGATTGTAATTCTAATAGATACCGAGACATCCTAATAAAATATAAAAGTAAAATCTATGGACCAATAATTTTTAAATTAAGTTGTGAAGGAGAGAGCACGATAAGAGAAGTGAATCTGAAATACCATAAATTATAATAGTATATCAAGCATAAATATTTTCAAATATGTATTTTAAACCGAATCAGGGGTGTGTGCAGTCTACATTTTCATTTCGAAGCAAAACTGAATCTAAGTTTTAATGTTTGGTTATTGTTTTATGATGGAAAAAATATTATATTTTGCGTATTGATATAACATAATAACTAAAAACATTTAGAAAACTTTTTATTTCTCAATTTCTTGAAATTTTCATTCAAAGTTGATATATCAATTTATCATGACAAAATGCAATGTAATTCCATAGAGTACCTAAAGGTACATTTAGACAGGCCATATTATACTGCAAAGTGTTTGTCATACCTCGAATCCTTCCTCACGTGGTAGCCATATGAAATAGTCCGACTCTGGTTTAATTTGGTACGTCCTATACTACACTACGAACCTTGGCCTTTTGTTGTGGAAATATAGTTTACGTCTCCTAGCACTTTGTATTGGAGACCGAATGTTATGTTACTTTATTAGTGGTACTCTTGGCGGGGTTGGTTGCAGCGTGTCTTTCTTCCTATTTTTATCATTACTATACTTAAGGTTGAGTTTGTAATTTATCTGAGTAATGATTCTTGTCAGAAATAAGTTTACTAGTGATTTATTCAATAATTTTAGACTTGCTACATTTTTATAAAAATGATCATGATTACTCTGCCAAATGTCACACTTTAGTAAATATATATTATTCAACACACCCGCAACTACTTGATTTATGTATATATTTTATATTCAAACATCAGACGTGTTGCCATAGTTTGTCATTGTGTAAACATGCAATCATACAGCAATATAGCAGGGCCATATATTTGGGAAATATTTTCAGCAATGTGCAATTTTAATTGCCCATATAAACGCACCTTGAGTAACATGCAATTCAATTACCTCAATTTTTCTATATTAATATTAATTTGTAATGCAACAGGCAACTCATAATGGCAATAATTAAACATAAATTAGTATTTTAGCTGTTAATATTTGTATTGGTGAAGCCAAAATTTGTTTTCAGCGAGAAGTCGAAGCTGATATTATGATTTCAATACCAATTCAAAACTTTTGTAGCTGCGCGCACCCCTGAACAAAAATGTTTGTAGGACTGTGTGTGTTTTAATTAAAGTTTTATTTGGCTCTCAATTTATCTATCAACGTACAACCCGAACGGGTAGTAAGACGTGGTGCTAAATAAAAATAAATAAATATCTTTCACTTAATTCTAATATCCTAACCATAATTTTGGACCTTTAAGTTTGCAGTTTTCCTTGTATATGAACGGGCCTTTACACCTTTAATTCTCATAATAGAAACTCAACCATTTCTCTCAGTTTTTAAAGTATTTGTAACATTTAATGAAGGGCTGTAACTATTTTTTCCTCTCATTTCAGCTGGTGTACGAGTTCTTTCTTCGTTTCTTGGAATCATCTGATTTTCAACCAACGATTGGAAAGAAAGTTATAGACCAAAAATTTGTTTTGCAGGTATATCTACAGAGTTGGTTATTACTTTTTATTTTATTTAATCTTTACATGTTGCATATTTTGACTTCACACCTTTGAACCATGGTTTTCTAAACCACTGAAATTTATAACTATGTTTATACATTATATATAAGTGGTCAAATGCAGGGTCAAGCGCTGGCCTCAACTTGGCCCAAATAAAGCTGCTACTGCTGCTGCTACTACTACTACTATTACTACTACTATTACTACTATTACTACTACTATTACTACTACTATTACTACTACTATTACTACTACTACTATTACTACTACTATTACTACTATTACTATTACTACTACTATTACTACTATTACTATTACTACTATTACTATTACTACTACTATTACTACTATTACTACTATTACTATTACTACTATTACTACTACTATTACTACTATTACTACTACTATTACTACTACTATTACTACTATTACTACTACTACTATTACTACTACTACTATTACTACTACTACTATTACTACTACTATTACTACTACTATTACTACTACTATTACTACTATTACTACTATTACTATTACTACTACTATTACTACTACTATTACTACTACTATTACTACTACTATTACTACTACTATTACTACTACTACTACTATTATACTTAATCTATACAAGAATTATGTCAAACTGTATACAGAACTATGGTATATTTATGTATGCTGACGACACAATGATGTATGCGGTGCACAAAATGTAGATAGAGCTAAACAAATGTTGCAGGAAGACTTTAATAGGATACAAAACTGGACTCATGATAATAAATTAATAATTAACATCAAACAATGCATATCAGACTACCGCATAAAGTATAAATTAGATATTGTAATGATACTGTTTTGGACCCCTCTCATATATTCAAAAAGTCATGGATGAAGTGTATTTTTCTTTAAAGTACTGTATATAAAGTTTCCTTTTAATATTTCATCCATGAAGAATATTTGTTAGTTTTAACACTGTTGACAAGGGGTCCAAGAAGCAAGGGGTAGGTTATATATAAGCAGCCTGTGTGTATGAATCCACAGAGTACACAGTACTCAGAATACAGAACATTGTAATAAGACAGAGAAACCTAGTAATATCACACAGAAAAACATATCAAATCTACAGTACCTAAAGTGTAATATTTAAATAAATCGTGTGAAACATTAAAAATTTTACTCATTTCAAAAAAAAAAAATAAAAAAATAAATAAATAAAGAAAGATTATGTCCCTACCGGTCCTCGATCCGGGGGCCGGAGTGTCCCTGTCCAGTCCTATGTTTGTGTAAACTGTGTTCTCCTTCCGCTTTAACCCCCCTCCATCAATAGCTGGTCCCAACAATTTGCATACCCATAGCCCCTTTTTCGATCTAATATTCAATTGTCTGCCCTATAAGAATGGGCAGCAATATCAAAATTCTACCAAGTTCAAAACTGTTTATTTTTCCCCCCCTTCACTTATACAGTGTCAGATGGGCTTAAAAAACCCACTGGCAAAACCAAAATTTCATTTTCCACCGGGATTACGTATGATTTTATCTACGTAATCCTGGTGAGGAACTTCTTCATTAGCTAGACCGATCGTCAGGGCCGGCCCGTCCAAACCTTGCCCTAACCGGTCCTCGAACCGGGATAGGGCAGGTCCGAGTCCACCCTTTTTTAATAGTCAGTATCAGCTCTCCTGATGTCCCTCCTCCCTTTTTATGTGTTTTCCGCTCTTTTGCTCCCTGCCCTCCCCTTTTTTTTCATGGTCAACTGCCCGCGAGTCGCGTGCAGCGCCAGTACTGCCGCAGGTTCAATAATTCATTTTTATTTTATTTATTTCTCAACACCGGACGGGAAAAAATCGCCCGCCGGGGATGTTCATTTGTTTTCCTTTTTAGTTTATCCTTTTTCACGCCAGGGCTACATATGGAATTGTCATAGTAGCCCTGGCAGAGTATTATTATATATTTTAGGACCGACCCCGGCGGCTCGATCGACCGGGGAATCATCTCTCTAGTTTCTTTTTTCTATGTTTCTTCCCCCTTTGTTTCCGTCCTTGTGTCGTCGTTCTTTGTATACGTACCCTGGGTATTAACAAGGTCAAACCGACCCATTATGTGCGGCGGGGTGGGTTTTTATTAAATTTTCCCACCCCTACCCCAAAGACCATATTAATCAGCCCGCCAGGGCGCTAAAGCAATTCTCTATGTATCTTATTAATTGTTCTGTGTATTGTTTGTTTCCGAGAGCCCCACGGGGCTGGTGTTAACTGTTCCCTATTTGTTTCCTGTTATTACATGTTATTATTATTGAAGTTGTATAATAAAACGCTTACAAACAAACAAACAAGAATAAGAATTACATATGGTCAGATTACATAGCCATGTACAAGTGCGTAGTAGGGCATGCACGTGTTGTCGTCATCATAAAACCCAGTATTGTTATACTTACTGCTCACCGCAAGGCATACATGGGTCAGCATTATTAACATCCTCAACATCATCAGTATACAAAATCTGGTATCACTATAATTTATGCCCAATCGCAGGAGATATCATTATAATTGATCCCCAATCGTGGGACAGTAAAATCTCATATAATAATATAAAAAGTCATTGCTTAGATGGTTTACATAATATAAAACCTTGTCATTGTTTAACATTTACGTAAGTAAGACATATGGGCTAATGATTGATTCTCATGTTAAATGGAATACTCAGGCATAATGAGTAGGAAGCTAAGAGCGGGAATGGTTAATATATGTATACTAAAACAATATGTTATAGTTGATATTCTAAAAATAGTGTGTCATGCGCTGATCGAATCACATCTAGGCTATGGTATTACTTCCTGGGGAAAGACAAGTGGTCTATATTTAAATCAATTAAGAAATATTCAAATTAAAGTTCTTAAAATAATGAGTGAAAACAACAATAGTACCAAAGTCATGAATAAGGAGTGGAAACCATTGACAGTAAAACATGTATAGCTATAAAATAATAATTCAGTATTACTATCAGAAACATTTAAAGTAAGACAGGCTCATTGTCACAACACCAGAATACTGCAATACAAAATACCTTTATATATAAATACATACGGAAAACAAAACATGGAAATAATAATACCAACATTTTTTAATGTGACACCAGATACCCTTTTACAAATAGATAAAATATCAAATGTAATAAGAGAAATAAAAAAATGGCTAATTGGCTCACAGAATTAATGAAATAATAGTACTAGATTGACTAATATGACAAATAATATATGAAATGAACTCGAGACTGGTTTTCTTTTCGAATATTAGATAAAATATAAAATGTAATAGATTTAAGGAACTAAATTAAGTGTTAGAATTATGTTAGTTGTAAGAATAGACTTAAAGGAATGAAATGTATCTATTAGATATTTACACTTCTACATGTATGTATGACATTTATGGTGAGTCACCAGCTGACAAGCACATTGTGCTTAGATGGACCATGTTTAATGATTAAAAATATGTACTCCTATACAATAAAACTACTACTACTATTACTACTAATACTACTACTACTACTACTACTATTACTGCTATTACTGCCATTTCTAGTACTACTACTTTAGCTATATAAACAAATAACTGACATATAAGAAACAGCCACCACTGAAAATGATATAAGAACTATACAGTCTCAATAATATGACCATCTCAAGGAATGGAACAAATTATTAATACACAAGGTACTAAATAAGAATATAACCTTTATATTCTTCCTAATATAAGACCCCTAAACAAATCTTTTGTTGAACTTCTTACTTTAGTGGAAATTGTTTTGATAAAAATATACATTCTAGTGCTTACAGAAATAAAATCAGATGATATGTAGTTTATACAATATAGAATTGAAAATGATCATAAATGTTGGAAATATAGACCTAAAGACTAAAATGGGGTTGGGGCATAATTAATTATATTCTATAGAAATAGCTTTGATGCAATAATATATGAAAATAAAAATATATTATGTGAACATAAACTAATTAAAATGAAGATGAATGATAACTCCAAATTAATATACCAGTAATATAAATCTAAATTCATTGCTCATGATGTCTATTAATAAAGTTATAATAATATGTTTGCATCTCATGGTTTAGAAAGTACCAATAATAAATTTAGAAGGGAAGAAATATTTAAAAGTAATTTGGTCAGATTAGTCTTGATCACAGATACATTAAACAGACAAATAACTAGCACCATAGCTAAGATTAAAATTACTCATCATTATAATGGTAGCACGCCAGGAAAGCAGAGTTAAGATAAGGTCGAACGACCAAGATCTAGAGAACTGGTCGGGACCGTGCCGCTCCTAGCTTGACAAACTGCGGCTCTTTCATGAAATGCTTTTCTTTAAATTTATAAATATTATTTGTATACCACACATAAAAGTGTAAACCATAATAGTCTAATTCTTGAATATTACCATTTTCAAACAATATCTTCTTCAAAAGCAACAGAAACACATGAATTAACAATCCACCTCTTTTGTGCATTGTGTGTATTGTCGAGAATCTGCCTACCTAATTATAAAACAAAACATGGTATATAATAAATTAAATAAACACACAATAAATTTACTATTGTTGAAGTAATTAATATACTTTCGGTTATTCACGTATGCCCGCGCGTGCGCGCACACACACACACACATTCTAGAGCTACATGTGTCAAGCAAGAATCAAGTTATTATTTTTAACCAGAAATAATTGTATTTATTATAAACAAATTGTAATTTCCATGGTTATGTAAACTAGGAATAATTGTAAAGATAAGCCATTGCCCACACATAAGGAAAAGATAGAAAATTCGCTACGAAAATTGGGTTTTAGTTTTAAGCTATTTTTGCCAACATCCTGGACCCCTAACCTTTAAAATAAGTGTTTTGTTTGTCAAAATCAGTTATTCAATCGACGGTTGAAAATAAAAAACACATATAATATAAATAATAAATATCCAACTTTTTTGAATTAACCCATATCCAATTAGCCAGATCCTCTGTCTGTGTGTGTGTGTGTGTGTGTGTGTGTGTGTGTGTGTGCGCACGCGTGTATTACTTTTTCTATAGGTAAGCGGGAATATTAATTTAAACTGAAGTGAGTAAATTTTAGAGGAAATGTACTCATGTCCATGGGGAATGTAAAAATGGTACTAAGGAGTTTAACTTATTGTTGTCCAAAAATGAAGACAAATTATATTTAGAGATTATATTATAATTTTTACTTCATGTATATTGCAGATTGCTTCACCTCAGAGTTTAATGTGAAGTGATTGTTTCTGTTCCAGTTGTTAGATTTATTCGACAGTGAAGATCCTCGAGAACGAGATTTCCTGAAGACTGTCTTGCATCGTATTTACGGGAAATTTCTGGGGTTGCGGGCTTTCATACGCAAACAAATCAACAACATATTCCTTAGGTGAGCAAAGAAGAACAGTTTGTTTATTTTCCTATGGAATTAATGAAAACAAGAACAAAATCAACTCTTTTCATGGAAATATTTTTTCAAACCAATTAACATATACATGTGGGATGTTCTGCTTTCTTTCCAAGGGGAACTTATTTTAAAGAGTAATAAAATATCTCTTTATGATCTGAAAAACATGGTATGACACTTTTTCTATCTTCCCCTTTAAAAAAGGTTGTATTGCAATTTTTACTTGAATATCTTTGTGCCAAATGAAACCTGGGGAATATTACTAATTGGTGTGATTGAAGTGTTTAGTTGACATTGCTTAAGTTATTCTTGCAAACTCTTATGTGATGTAACATTTTATAGAATTGTTAATGATTTGTTTTGTTTCAGGTTTATATATGAAACTGAGCATTTCAATGGTGTTGGAGAGCTTTTGGAAATATTGGGAAGGTACAGTGATTCTTTAAAATACCTTATATAACTGTAGATAATTAAATAATTATCGGTAGTAGAGCCCATATTTTATGGTTGGTAAATATTTGATTTTTCCTAGTAAAATAACTTGGGTTTCAGTTTAAAAATTCTCAGATAAAAAAAATCCTCCTATAAATGGTTTTATCATCTGGAGAAATTGCAAAAATTACATTTTTTATGCATTTTAAAAATAATTTTATTAATAAGCTTTTTTAGACTAGAAAAGTATAAATACTTTTTACAAGCCTACAACATAAGACATGGCCACAGATTGGTAAGAAACAGACTCTCAACCTTATGGGGGTTTATCTGTGCTCCTTTTGCCAGCTTGAGTCCTTCAACACTGAGCTTCGCTAGTGTCATTGCTGGGTGGTAGGACTAACCGCAGTGATCATAGTGTTGAAGGACTCAAGCTGTCAAAAGGAGTGCAACCATTTTAACCTGGAGGTTGGGTGTCTGAGTATATTATTTGTCTGTGGACATGGCCAATGTCAAATATTTACATTGTTTTTAAATACATAGATAACATCATAGTACAGAGGCACTCTACCATAAGCGAACTAGGCGACCGCCTAGGGCCTTGCGCCATGAGTGAGTGATTAAGAACTTAAAGAAGTTTATGATGCTCGATGAAAAAAAATAATCATCTAATTACTATAGCATTCTTTTTCACAGTATCTTATTAAGTGATATAAAAGGAAAATTAATTTTTTTGTAACTCTAAAAACTATTTGTTTCAATTTAAAAAAAAAATTGTAAATATCTTCAAATCTTATAATTTTTTCCCCACATCACTTACTAACGTTATGTTGCTCTGAGGTTCAATGGCTACATTTTTTTCCTTTTAGTTCTTATAGCCAAATACATATTCTGAATTTAGACTAGTTAGCGCAATCTTGAGTTAGATTAATTTATTGGGGGGAGGGGGGCCGCAAATGACTCCACCTATAGCCTCACATACCCTAGAGCCGCCTCTATCATAGTAGACCTTATTTACTCTATCAACCTGAAAATAAGCCACCCTCAAATTATGATCACTTTGAAAGGAAAAAAAAAATGTACGTTTGAAAATGAATCCTTTCAAACTATCAAGCTATAACTACTCACATGATAAAGGAAAACCAAATTAATACATCTATAGTTCCACAATTTTCTTTAAAATCATCTAAGTTGCAAAAATATGGAAGCTTAATAACTAGAGCAAACAAATCGCTTGACAAGGTTCACTCAATGCAATCAAACTTTTCTTTTGTTTATATATTTGATACACCCACCTATTATTATGTCACTGATTCATTTATTGGGAACTTAGTCAGCTTTCCAGTATTGTCAGATTGAAAACTCAGCTTCTTGCAAGTACCAGGCATTCCGCAACACACAAACTCACAATACTATATAAATATTTCACAATGGATGTTTGGTATTTATGTTCTTGTACTAAATATCAAATATTTACTTGCCTCGAGTGTCATTGCCTTTCCGGGCCCCACACTGATGGCGGCATGTTCTACACCTAATTTCATTGCTGAGGGAACTGCAAACTTACTATTAAATAAAATGATAGAATATTAGGAAAATGGTAGAGCACAAATAAAAGTAACAACACTGACACATATTTACACACACTTCAATATTTCGATGCTATTGTAGCATCTTCCTCAGGAAGTAGTAATTAGACTGTACTACTTCCTGAGGAAGATGCTACAATAGCATCGAAATATTGAAGTGTGTGTAAATATGTGTCAGTGTTGTTACTTTTATTTGTGCTCTACCATTTTCCTAATATTCTATCATTTTATTTATCACTAAATGTTTTTGCTCAATGCACTTTTTTCATATATAATAAAAACTTACTATTAAGCAACAGCGTTGTCATTCTTTTGTTTTCCGTGATCAGTCTTCCTTCAAATGAATATCAAATTTGGCAATGCTGGGCTGTCGTTGTTGCCAGTAGTTTGTGCTTATTCCTCCAGCACAGTCGTAAAGTTAAAGTAGTCTGAGCCTCATCTTCCTAATAGCTAGCTCAAAAACATTCACTTCATAAACACACATTTTATTAGTACTTTGTGTAGAATTTTTTTTTATTGATCACGTTTAGATTTTGTGTGTATGTATTGGTTGTGTATTTTGTTTTTTTGCCGTAAGGTTGTAGAATTATAGTTTTATTTGTATATTAATATATTTATTTGAATTATAGTGTATTGTAAACATTTGAAACATAGCAAAAATTACGGAATCTCCTGCTTGTTACAAGCAATTACATTCCTAGAGGAGAATATTAAGTAGTAAAGTAAGGGCAATGGTGTTAAGAGACTACACCTATTTTCGTAAAGACGAAACTTGTTCAGTAAATCAAGTTGGCAATACATATTGTTTGTATATTAATTTTGAGGAAAAAAGCTTTATACATAAAATAGTTTAAGTATAAGTATGTGGGGAATAGAAAAACGTTAATAAACTTCAATCTTGAAAAAAATATGATTGTGGAAATAGTTAATGTTTCTAGAAAAGGCTGTACACCGATAGTAAATGTGTTTGCCTGTCAATTGAACCCCCCAACCTCAACCATGCTGCATTGTTTACAATGAGGGATTCCCAAGTAAACCCTCCCCCTTCACTTCCCAACAACCGAAAGCTAGAAGGTTTGGCAACGGGTAGCAGAGAGAGAGAGAGCGAAGATATTAAGGTGTTATGGATTAGGAAGGTCAAGTTTAGAGGAAATATACCCAAATTTACATGGAGGGAGAGTGGAAAACAATTTTTGGAAAAAAACCTCGGACCAAGATTCAAACCCATATCTCCCTGTTATCGTTAGTTTAGTCTTAACACAAACGTAATGCCATGGACCATGTGGCCACCGAAGCAGCTAATATGAAATAGTTAATGAATATTTAGACTAGTGGTTTTCTAGGCTTTTTGTTCCATTGATGTTTCATTTCCCATCTTTGCAGTGGCATTGCATGGGTTTTGTTAAAGGATCTTAACACCGACACCGACATCCCCGTAATTTTTGGGTTAAACGAAGCTCTTTCTTCAGCAGAAAAAAACAGATTTGAGGCAAAATGTTTCAAGAAAATTATTTTGGCTATGTTTTAAATGTTCAACTTTTGACTGGAAATTTCTAGTTAGTGTAAAGGCTCCTCCTCTTTAAGTTTTAGAATATATTTTTTCCCTTGACCCTCCTTATATACAAAATAAGTGTTTATTAGATGTTCAAATATTATGAAGATGTTGGCTGCAATTATGATTTATATAATGCGTTTTTGGGTCATGTTGCAGCATCATAAACGGGTTTGCGCTGCCGCTGAAAGCGGAACACAAGCAGTTCTTGGTGAAGGTGCTACTGCCCCTCCACAAGGTGAAGTGTCTGTCGCTGTACCATGCCCAGCTGGCTTACTGCGTGGTACAGTTTCTGGAGAAGGACGCTACGCTCACAGAGTCTGTAGTCAAGGGACTTCTCAAGTTCTGGCCTAAAACATGCAGTCAAAAAGAGGTACACTCCCTTTCACTCACCCATACTTGTGTTTGTATTTTACTAGCTAGGCTACCCAACTTATTGGTGATAATCGCCAACATAATTATTGAACAAACTTAACCAAACCCCAGACAATTAATTTCACACTTGTATGAATGAATTATTGCCTAATTGCTTGCTAATCTATATTAATAAAATTAAGAGTTTGTTTGTCATGAGCATTGTGCTATATCTACCTCATGCAACAGACTGGCATTTTAAAACTAATAGCCTTTGTGCACTTTGAAGCTAGAATTTTAATTTTTTGATCAATTTTTTTAAAAATTTATTAGGATCTGTGTTGGAAGAAATAAAATGAGATTTTTTTTTCTGTCTGCTTGAAGTAAAGAAAGGTATTGCCTGGGGTAATGCTGGGAACTTCTGATAGCATATAATAACACAGTGTAGAAACACAGGACAATGTAAAGTAAATGATATTGAAGGAAGACAACCAGGAAGGATATAATTAGGCTAAGCCTAAATAGCAACAAACAAACTTGTATCTTCATTTTTTACTACACTTTTCACACTGCCAACCTCTTTACACTTTCACAGTTAACATTTTTTTTAAGTTTTCAGAAATATTCCTTTTTATTCTAAAAAGATACATAGATAACACACAAAAAAACAATGAAATAATATATTATGAGACTACATGCTTGAAGAATTTGAAAAATAACTGAAAACCTACAGTGTTGCCAAATTAATGCAAGAAGATGAAGGCTTGCTTGAATAGATAGATTGCTTGACAAAAAAACAAAAAATAAAGACTCTTAAATGGGTGACCTGGCGGTCTAGGGGTAAGGTGTCAGACTTCTGTGCTGGGGGTCCGGGGTTCAATCCTCGGTCCCGGCACAGATTTATCTGATTGCCAAACCCTTCCTTCACCTCTGACAAGATGTGTATTAATCACAACTTGTGAATGTGTGGAATGCCAGGCCTCCACCGTGGTTCGGATTCCACGTTAAACTGTAGGTCCTCCATTTCATCTCACAATCACCCTACCATTGCATATTAGCATAAGTGCGTGTAACCCGAACGGGTGGTAAGACGCAGTGCTAATAATGAAAGTATCTTAATATTGAGACAATAAATAGCTAAGTAATAACGTTTATTTTATTTGATAATAAATTATTTCAGGTTTATACTAGGTGGTAGTCTGTATTTGCTCACCCATTGATGTGCATGTTCTCGTTGCCTCAGCTGAGAGTTGTTTCAAGTTGTTGTAGGGAATACTCTGAGTACTCCGGTGGTGTAGCAAGAGTTCACAACCTTTTAGTTTACCCAAAATTGCCCGACCATATTTTCAAATAAAAAAAAAAGTTATTTTTGTATTATTTCCTATTTATTAATTTTTCATCAAACTATCTAGCTATTCAAGCCCTCATCCTGTTGCATCAATTTGGCAATGCTGTGAATTTTCAAATTTTTCAAGCATATAGTCTCATGTATCCTTCCTTGTGTTTTTCTTTGTTATTTATAGATCTGTCTCCATAAAGGAAAAAGGAATATTTCAGAAAATTTAAAACAATGTGTAACTGTGAAAGTGTGAAGAGAGAAGTGAGCTTGTTAATTTTTAATTTACATCCATTACTCTTTCCATCCTATGGCCTGGGTCAGTTTTTTTATTCAAGTCTTATAGTTGTCCACCACCGGCTGGCTAGGCCTGTCACTTATACACTTGTATGAATGTTATAATAAATGCTTTGTAACAAAAATAACACCTATTCTTATTTTCTATTATATTCATATTTCCTTATATGATTATCATGTTATCCAAGAATAGGACTTAAACTTAAGATTCAAAGGTAAAATGATAATTAGATTTATAAAACAGTGGCTCTGATCCAACTCTAGTTCTTAGTGTTGATTTAACACTTAGGACCTTTTGCCATGGAACAGACCTCTATCCATTAATAATTCTTTAAGCTTCCAGCTGGCCTAAAGTTGGCATGGAAGAGATTGCGAGCTAAGATCTGTGTTTTTGAAGTTTTTATAGTAAACTATTTTTTTTTTACCAAAGTAAATAAGATATTTCTCCAGTAGAAACGTAGTCTAATTTTCTTAGATAATAATCTCAACAGTCCTTGAATATTTGTCATGAGCATATTATATACATTTAATGAGAATAATTTTAAATGAAGGTCTCATCAGATTTGATGCAAAGACAATATAATATATAAGGGGTTTACACTTCACTAGCAACTATGAAACTATAAACAAGTTAGCTACACATACACAAGATTGATATGTATTCATATCTTAACACTCTTCCTTGAATAGATATCCTCTACTATCTAGCACTATAAGCTAACACATTATACAATACTTTACAGTGGTAGAAATAAACCATACCTTTTTATTAGCTTTGCTATGTAAATTGAATGGGGTAGGTAAGTGCTAGTATGGTATGCAAAGAGATAGCTATGGTTTATTTCTATCTTTTTGACATAAATACATCAACCAATTTTTACAAGGCCAAAATTCTCTGCACACCTTATGTGAACTGCTTTAGGCAAAGGTTTGTTAAGTACATTAGCAGGCTTAATATCTGATGGTAAGTATTCAACAACATTATAATTTGCAATGTACTCCCTTAAAAAATGCTACTTCAAATTAATGTGTTTAGATTTTTGACTTAATATGGGATTTTTCCCAACATTGATGGTTCCAATATTATCACAAAATATGTTTACGGGTTCCTTATCCACTCTATAATCTAATTCATTAATTAATTTCTGTATAGTAAATAACAAGCCACATATTCTGCCTCAATGGCTAACAAAGCTATGTTCTTTTTGTTTTTTGCTATACTTTGTGATTAAGCATCCTAGTCATTTGAAACACAAACCACAAATTGAATACCGATCATTAACCTTATTTCCACAGTCAGAATCACTAAACCCTTTTAGATCACAATTTCCATTTTTGCTAAACTCCATCTTGTAATTTTTAAGGAACCTTTAAAATACCTCAACACATGCTTAAGAGCATTCCAGTGAACAACGAAAAAGTTCTTATTAAATCTTCTCAACAATCTCACGCTAAAGGAAATGTCTGGTCTGGCAATTTGTGAGGCATACAGCAAGATTCCATTGGCCTCTTAAGGCTCATTCCCACGGTGCGTGTTTAGCCGGATTTGGCTCGTAGATTGCATCATCACAGCTCGTGGGACCGATAGATGTGCGTTGGCTTGGTACGGCTCGGGCGTTCCCGTGAATTGTCGGTAAATGCTTGAAACATCAAAGACCTGTGGTTCGTCTGATGACGATCCAGTAGTGGTTCGGGCGCCGTGCCACATCCACAAACACGAGTAGAGCACGCCACGCGTCGTGGGAATGGCTAGGCTCGTAAATCTACGAACCACAAGCAGTTCGCGACTTGCCATACAACAGGTCGTGGGAACAAGGCTTTAATATGGAATATCGGGTTGTGGTGCACTTCCCTCTCCTTCAGGTTAAGAGTCTTCTTTCTTCATCAATGTTTCCAAAAATGTCAAACATGGATCCAAGGGGGTCGAAACCGGGTTTGAGTCTGTCATTCGGAATTTTTTCAGGGCTGTTTCGAGACACCTTTTCTGATGAAGGATCTGGTTCGAATTGTTTTAAACCAAAATCTCTCGGCACTTTATGAAGTGTCTAATTCCAACATCTTCCTGATGGTTTTAAACGATAAATAGATATTTTCAAATGCCACCATTTTCCCAGTTGTTCATCAGTCATTTTCGGAGGTGGCTTCACATAAATTTCCTCCTCCAGGTCTCTGTACAAATATGTGGTTGTAAGATCCATTCTTTCGTGGCCAGGGAGAAGAAGTATCTTAAGGATGAATATTTTACGACAGGGGAGGGGAGGGAGTATGTCTCCTGATGCTGTCTGAGCACAATATTTTATTACAAGTCGAGATTTAAATTTTTTCAACTTTGAGGATTCATCATTTTTAATTTTAAATACCCATTTTGTTTGTAGGGCTTTTCTTTCTGGAGAGTAATTGACAACCTCATAGGTATTATTTTTGATGAGTGAGTTAATTTCTTTATTCATGGCTTCTTTCCATTTTTCTGGCTCTCCACTTTAAAATGTCTCAGCAGCTGTCAATGGCTCAGATTCCATATCAGGGATGGCCAATGATTTTTCCTCCTCAGCCAATTAGGTGACATAGTCTGGCCATTTCTTTGGTTTTGGTGGGCATGTACTACGTATCTGGGTGCTTTCTGCAGGTACTGGAGTCGATAGTGTTTCTTCAGACATCAACTCTGTGTCAGTCTCTTCTTGTTGTTGACTATCAAAATGTTCTTGGTCAGAATCTTCTTCAATTACCATTGCAGGTGAAGGTTAACTGACTTGGTTCTTAAGAGTGACTTCATCCTATTTTTCTAAAGATGGTGTTTCTAAGAAAATTATATCCCCACTAGTAGTGATTTTATCATTTCTGGGGTTAATCAATCGATAGTCTTTGGTATTTTCACAGTAGCCCACAAAAGTTAATTTTTTTAAATTTATGGTCCCATTTCTTTCAAAGAACTTTTGCGACCGAAGTTTATTTATATATTTACACTATTTATCCCAATTCCTAGCATGTAGTTCAGGACCTAGATCTACATCTTGAATTAACATTACCTCTTTTAGCTACGTTCTTTTTTTTTTAATAATAAATTTACAATATACACTTAAATCTAAAAGTCCTATTTGTCCTTCTTTCCTATACCTAACCTACTGGTTGGTACGCCCCGGGTTCCCTGCCCCGCTGGGTGTCCCACCGCGCTCTGGATCTAATAGTCCCCAGATCGGCGAGAGCCCCAGTGGGGGTGGGCATCCCCCTCCCTGCCACTAGGGGAGGCGCCATACCAATGATTTCACTCCACTTACTACCCACAATATCACCACCTATGGACTTACAACAAACTTAACCTAAAGATTTATAACAATTCTTAATACTAACTTAACCTAAAAACAAGTCCTTCTTATAATTGGCTGCAGGGTCTTTCAGTTATTATCGCCGATCCATTTTCTGAACTGAGAACAGCCATCCGATGTATCGGTGGACGGACCAGATGCCCGATAGCTCCAGACCTAGCATCACACACTTGTCACCAAGTGGGCTGGACCCTATGAGTGAGGGGTTGATTCTCCCGTCTGAAGATGTTGTTATCTTTTACTCTGTAGCTGGTATCAAGGCACCCTCCAGTTCATCAGCAGTTCACACTACTGGAATCCAGAGAGCACTCCTTTCCTTAACTAGGCTCCGGTTTACCTGGAGATCTACACCACATTCTACCCAGCCATCTGATAATCTAGTTTGTCTTTGTCACACCTATTGACTTATTCAAGTCGTACCGTTATATATTATCCATATCTGTTGAAACGTCACTGTCTTCTGTCATGTCACTGTCGTTCTCCGTCCTGTACTCTTGTCTTAAACTGACCAACCTATTTTGTCCTCTATTTTTCATTACAGTTAAGTACTTACTGCTTTTGTATCCGGCACTTGTGGTATCTTCCCATCTCGGGTACTATACTTTTGGGACATAGGCCATGGCTTCGCAGGGAGCAAATATTGATTTTTTTGCCAGTTTTATTTTCTACTAGCGCTTTGAAACTATCCTTAAAAAAATACATAAACTATTTGCTGAAATGATTGTCAACAAATATCACTTCCTGAGGAAGATACTACAATAGCATCGAAATATTGAAGTGTGTGTAAATATGTGTCAGTGTTGTTACTTTTATTTGTGCTCTACCATTTTCCTAATATTCTATAATTTTATTTATCACTAAATGTTTTTGCTCAATGCACTTTTTTCATATATAATAATCAACAAATATCAAGAAATACTTGCTTCTGTGGATAGAGGTAGTTTCCATTGCCCTGCATAATTCAAAATGTATTCGCTCCAAGGCATCATTGCTACATCTTTTGCTTCGCTTAAAGGGCAGTCTAGTCTATTTACTCTCAATACATAATTAACAACAACTATCAACCACAAATTTATTGTCCATGACTGTTGACATACCACTTAGCTTTCAGGGTTCTCTGATGGTTGAGGTGACCAAGCTGACGATGCCAAACAAAATCTTAATTTTTAGCAAAAAGGAGCTGACAATTTTTCTTCATCAATAATATTCAGTTTATATATATACACCATTTTACAAATTAGCTGTGTCAACAATTCCACCATCTTCACTAAGGATATGTCCACTATTTTATCTAAGATAACATGACCTTTGTGGACAATTCTGCTGACAGATAATAAATTTACAACAGCATCTGGAATGTCTAAGACATCCATTGCTCTACTTCTCTCCTGTCAATTTTTTGCTCATAACTGTCTAAGCTTCAGCAACCAGGACAGTGTTAGCAGCAGTAATTTCGGAATTCTTAGCAATGAAATCACTTAGGCAATTTTTATCTGTAGTGATGTGGGCAGATGCACTCTAATCTAAATACCATGCTGATTTATCTTTCACCGAAACATTTTTTGTAGAAAAATAAGCCAGTAAGTCCCGTTTAGACTTTGGGTCTTTTTTCGTCCTCCTATTTCCAGAATTGTCATTATTCATATTTTTCTTCTTGTAACGACAAAACATAGCAATATGATTTGTCCCATTACAAATAAAACATTTTGGGGGATCGTTATTCTTCTTATGATCTGATTTAAATGCATAAAGTGCCAATTCATTATCAGGAGTTTCAGAACTAGCTTGCACTTTTTTTTAATGCCCTGTTAAAGTTTTACTTTAACTAATCAGCAGTGGTTTTGACCCCCAAATTCTCAAGGCTCATTATCATGGAACAGTCATCATAAGGAAAACCTGCAAGCAATTAAGTCCCGACTCATCCATCTCTAACCTCAAATCCCATTTAATTTCATTTATGAACTGTTGAAATAATTTGGTCACAATATGTGTCAATAAACTTGTATTTGGCTAGTTGTGTTGTGACAAGGGTCCTTAGCAAACCAACTCAAAGTGTTAATACAGAGTCTTCAAATGCACTTTCATAAGCAGTCCACACTTCTTTAGCAGTCTTTGTAGCCTTCAAATGGAAATAATTTGCAGGGTCAACTGACAAAATTATCTTCAAAAGAGCCTTATCCTTTTTCTTTTTGTCTTGAACTGTTGCTCCTTCAGGCTTAATTACTTCCCATAGACCATCAAATTTCAGTAGGGCACACATCGTAAATTTCCATTCGGAATGATTTTCTCTATCAACAAGTTTTCTATCATAGCTAGGTTGCTTGATGAACTCATTTTTAATATTTGAGCTAAACTTCACAATGAAGGAACGAGAGAGAAAAAATGCACTACTGTCTACACAGAGGCCAACAAGTTTTAATTGTGAGCAAACCTGTTTCACGAACTCACAAATAACTAGAGCATAATTTACTGGACCTATAACTTGATGCAAAGACTATACATAAGGGGTTTACACTTCACTAGCAACCATGGAACTATAAACAAGTTTTCTACGCATATACAAGATGGATAGATTGATATCATATCTCAACAATATTCCAGGACACTTTTAACAGATATTGAAGAACTATTGATATTACTGTGTGAAGAAAATTATACTTTACAATTATGTTTCCACTGGAGTAATAATTTATGTAGGCCAAAAAAGTTTGCTGTAAAAATAGTGCCCTTTACTAAAGATAAGGTGTTTTTTTTAGGAATAAACCTACAATTATATACACTTTACTATAAATTTGAACAGTTGTCAAAATTATGTGAATCTCAAATCAAAGTATTTTTTCATAGCACCGCGTCTAACTACATGTTCAGGTTATATATTAAAGTTAAGCCCTTAGTGTTCTCTTTAGAAGGGCCATGGTTTGATATAATCAAAATATCATTACTTTTGTTGTGTTGTGTATATGAATGTTTTCTAGTAATTATAATTTTATTTGAACCTAAAGGCATTTAGCTTATTTATCCCCTTTCATTTGTTCTGCCAGTAACAGATATTTTTTTAACATTTGTTTCAGGTGATGTTCCTTGGAGAAATAGAGGAGATTTTGGATGTAATTGAGCCATCACAGTTTGTCAAAATTCAGGAACCGTTATTCAGACAGATTTCTAGATGTGTCTCCAGCCCACACTTCCAGGTACCTCTCTCTTTTCTTGTCCTTTAAACAATATTCAGGCACACATTAATATCTTTTAGTTGCACCAGATATTCGAACCAATCCTTTCTTAATAGCCTTGGTACTACACTTGGGAAAATGTACAGGAAAGGTGGATAGAAACATAAAATGTGTGAATCATGTTCTTCTTTTCACTGTAAAAGTCGTATTGTATTTGTTCCTCTCCACCTTTCCTGTACATTATTCCACATATAATACAAATAACTCATAAAGTGAAAAGAGGTTTTCCCTAGAGAGATATATTACTATCCTATTTGAAATCATTGTTTACCATTTGATTAGAAAGTGAGTCAAGATGGTATTTTTTGTTTTTGTAACCATTTGTAACCATGGTCATCCAATATTATTATTTGTAATAAAAAATGTACTGAAGTAAAATGCTCCAGTACAGATTACTTAATGAAAATTTTCTTTGGCATTTAGTGAATACATTTTTCCATCCAAGTTACATATATTGATCATCATCATCAGCCAGCCTCTGGCCGAGTCTGTTTGGAACATGAGCCTCCCCACCATCTTCTTTACTCCCTACACCTTGGCCCAGTTCTCTCCTCTCTCCTCCACACTCCTACTCTCTTCAGCCATCTGTCCCTTGGTCTTCCTCTTGGCCTCCTACCCCCTACATCCTCCTGGGCATTCTTTCCCTTTCCATTAAACAAAAAAATGATATAGTTACCACATATTGTTATAGTACTAAAAGTTTTTATTTTGAAGCGGGCATCTGAATATTTTTACTGACTCCGACCACCCAAAACTACTTCCATCTTCACAGCCCTGATTGCAAATAAAAAGATTGACGTAATATGCAGGAATTGATGAAAATAAGTGTGGGGAAGGCATATTTCATGCATCATCAAGAAAGTTAAAAAACACTTTTTCATTATTTTGTACTAAAAGTGTTTCCCTGGCTTATATCTATTCAAGAATAAATATGAAGCTTTTTTATTTAATGGTACTCAGTTGTGTTGACTGTGAAGACTGTGAACTAGATAGGCAGAGGGGATCCCAAAAAGTTGTTGATAAAGAAATTCTACTGTGACTAAACGCACAGAGACTAGCTGACTACGAGAATAAATCATAGTTTAACTTGGACTTCCTGTACTAGTGACTCTACACTAATATGAAAATATAATAATAACTAGAATAATTTAAAGGGGTGAAAAACAATGACATTACAATTACTTCACTAATCAAGGGGAAGTAATTTTAATATCACTGTTTTTGTAGTATTTTGGCTACAATGACAGGACTAAAGTGAATCAGATAGTGGTGAAGTGTTTAGTTTATGTTCAAAGGGAAGTTGTGAAGAAGATGAAGTTGAAGAAAATGTTAAAGATCAAGGTGACTGAGGTGATTTTGACATTATTAACATACCATAACCTCTCCCTTTTCCCTTGATTTGAGTATGAATAAGCTCGTGGTGACATTCGATGAGACTCAACATCTTAAAATTATCAGAATGGAGGCTTGAATACTATTATTGCAGTGATATGACTATTTAATTGTAAAATATCAGCGACTGAAGTAGGGTACCTGTTTACATAACAGAAGATAGGGTTAGCTTTAACTTAGAAAATTAATTATATTCTTAATTACTTAAATATAAACATGACATGGATAACTAACTTTTAACTAAATAATTAACTTTTTAGTATTAATTTTTTCCCAGAGTTTGGGATCCTGCACAGGCCTATTATTTGTAATATTTAGTTTTATTCTGATAAATCAAGTTATTCACAACTTACAACTCAATTACGTCAGATTTTTTTATATGAATACTGTTTTGTAATGTACACAACAGCTCAGAATGACAATAATTTACTATTATTGACGAAGATATGTAATTGCCTAAGCTGGAATTTTGTCGAAGTGATGTCGAAGCTGATATGTGTTTAAAAGCCAAGTCAAAGTTTCAACGCTTCACACACCCTAATTTGCCCAGAATATTGTCAACATGTAAGAATGTTTGAGCGTCTGAAATATATTAGAGGTGTGTGAATGGTGATTTTTTTAATAGTAAATATTTTTTAATCAAATAGTAAAAATTTTAAATCCAATTCAAATAATTATGAATTTGAATAGTTAAGATATTTTCAACTAAATTTGAAACTTTCACTATAAAGAAAACCACTTATCACAGTATTAGACGTAATCAGCAGAATTATGAATAATATTAAATAAATAAACAAACATTAGGGATGTGTAAGACTCGAACGTTAGAGATTCGAAACGATAAAAAAAACTCTTATATGGGTTTGAAAGTTTAAAATGTAAATTCGAGAAATTTCAAAAATTATTGAAAAAGAAATAACCAACCAAAGTAATTTAAAAACCAAACCAAGAATTTATTAATTTTAGTAATATTTTATAAGACCTAGAGATATAGACTTTTTGCAAAACGTGTTTTTATGAAATGTTTGAAAAATTCTTTTTGTGTGCAATGCCCAGCCAAATCTACTGCACGCAGAGATCTGAAATTTTTAACATAGGTGGACAGAAGGGGGTCCGAATGCACCTCGAAGCAGGATTTTTAAATTTTCATTTAGCTTTTTAATTAGGCTATTTTAAACAAATTTTTGAAAAAATATTTTCTATTTGTTTTAGAATTACGTTTCAGAGGGCACCAGGGGGAGGGTGCTTATATAATTCTTATACCACAGTGGATCACGGGCAACGTTATGCGGGATTGCTAGTAATTCATAAAATAAAGCTTGCTAACTTTTAAGATAAATGGAGTGTAGGGTATATAATATGTTGAATAATTGCTTCAATAAACTGTACATAATTTTATCTATGCTTATGGGCCCTATATGATTAATTAAACTTTTATTAACAGACAGAATCCCCTTCCAAGGTTGAATGATAAGGCAGGATTCACAAACAAATGGCCCGCGAGACATAGCTGACTGGCCCGTTTGGTCTGCAATATCTTTATATTACTATCCGGCCTGCATCCATGTACTCGCACAAAATACAATAGTTTAACTTTAATGTTTACTGCGTAATTTTAAATAACCGTAACCCTTAGAACTATTTAAAACTATCCTATATTTTCGTTTTAACTTTAATTACTTGAGTGTGGAAATTTTAATTTACACCGGGAAAATACCAGTTTTTAAATTAATTCAAGTATACATTAATTATTGTAAATACATAGCATAGCTATTATAGACCTGAATTAGTGGCCACGTGGTATGGTATCTAGCCTTCCTCTATCAAATACTCATGTTTTGATAACGTCACAATGTGTGGGATTGTTTTTTATGGTTCTTTATAAGATATCACACATTTAAAAAACACTTTATAATTAAAATTTAAACTATTTAACTGGTCAGAACTTTCACCCTCATTTTGGTGAAAACAATATTAAAAAATATCTAACCACTTCTTAAATAAATTGGTATTTCTAGATGTCTGCAATTCTCCTCAGTACTCCTTAACAAATAATTGCAGTTGACAGCCAGTCCCTTGTTTAAAAAAAAAGTCCATTGTGTTTCAAGTTTTCTTTGTAATGTGCAGTCAGAGTAAACTTATTTGCGAAGGAGGATTATGTTACTTAGTGATGAAGGTTTGGGGAGGGGGGTGCTACCTGAAGCTTGCTCGGTGACCGCCAGCCGACAGGTTAACTCGAGGAGCTCATATTTTGTATCTTCTTTCTAGTACATTCGAGTTTAAAGTGAATCGTTAAAAAAATGATCACTTAATTGCGCTGTAGTCACTGGTGATCACACTTAGCGATCCCAACGTTGAAGGAGTAAAGCCTCGAAAAGGAGTGCAACACGTTTAACCTAGCGACTCTGGCTCTGTTCTTTCTTTCTCTGTGCCCTGGACACAGAACGACTCTTGGATAGCTTAGTGGTAGATCATTGGCATATTAAGTCAAAGGTCCTGGGTTCGATTCCCATGTCCAGGTGTCATTTTTCAATTTAAATAATATTATATTTAGATATGCAGCTATAGCCGTAACTAACAAATATAACAGCGTGGCTATTTAATCCATAACTACAGGTTTGCTAGGCCTATCTTAGCTTAACCAGAGCTTTGTTACCCATCACTTTTCAGGATTCTTTCCAAGTCTTCCCAGCTACTGTAGCCGTTACAGGGCACACATAGTCCCCACTGTACTTCACCCCCGCTTATGTTCCAAACAGATCCGGTCAGTGGCTGGAAACTGTTCATGATGATGATGATAATGATGAATATAGATAGGGTATTTACTAACAACTTTATAGTTTGGCATCACTTTATGGTGTCATTATATTAGTTTTTATGTCCATCTATTTTCTACAAGGACAATGTTTCATTTACATTTTCGACTGTCTACCTGCCTTGTGGATGAACAGTACTTTTTATTCAACAAGTGGTGTGATCTTGAAGATAGAAACGGTAATTTGCACTTTTGTTTCTCTTTGGTTTTATGTGAACTCAGGCTTATTAGTTATTACTTACAAATAAAAATAAATATAATCTCTGGGTCATTGTTTTTATTCTCTAATTATTTACACGCGCCAGACTACCTTTTATTTGATTGACATCACGTTCTTATAGTTCCTAAAGCGCATTATATCTTGTTTGATATAAATGGATTACTGTTGAAGAAACTTTCTCCCCTCCCTTCAGGAATCATAATCTCCTTGTTTTTACTTTAACTTATCCACTAGGTTCCATTCCACCTACCAGTCGGGTAAAGTTCCGATTTGTTCTTTCAAATTTAATGAGTGATTAATTAGTATTTGTTTTTTAACTTTGCTTGGAAGATTGCTATTTTCCATTTATTCAATTTGATGTAAAGTAATGTACATTTTATAAAAGATTAGACCTGATGAAGCTGTTTGTGGCAGTGAAAGCTTGTCCCTAAAAATGTTTTTGTGTGTTTTTTAGTGTTCTATCTAATAATTTCTATTCCAGTAACACCAAGGTAGGTGTACTGGCCATCCCTACTAATTTAAACTATGATTTAGACCAGTGCTCTGTTCCAAATAACATACTGTAGTTGTAAAGAACAATGATAATTGATAAGGAAATGTGTATATTTGTTAGTATTGAAAGTTTAATAAACCAAAATTAGAGCAAAAGATTGTAAAAGGGTCTCATAACTACTACAACTAGTCACCCATATACTTTAATATAGATAATTTACATTTTTGTAGTTTCAAAAGAAGTTTTAACATCTCGTTCTCGCATCTTGATATTGTCTTGAATTGAAAAAGTGTTTCTCGCACTGCCCTAATAAAACTATATAAACCTTATAGAACATTTTGGAAGTTTTTAGTAGCAGAGAAAATTAACACATTTCTCTGAGTTCATAAGGAATATCAATTAAATGAAGTTGAACTCAAAACCAAGTAATTTAAAATAATAGGCTCAACAAATTGGCATAGATTGGTGATTTAATATTTAATTTTAAATAAATGTCTAGACTATTAATTAAATTCCTTTAAGTAAGCTTTCTCTGTATATACTAGTAGGCTTACCTTGAATTTGATTGAAAGTAATTGTTCTATATAACTTTATAAAGATTTGCAATTAGATAATTAGTAAGATTATGTCACACAAATAGTGTGAATCATCATCATCATCAGTTTCCAGCCCTCTCCTCTCCAGTCTTCTGTCCTTTGTTCTTCCTCTTGGCCTCCTACCTTCCACTTCAATATCCAGCATCTTTTTGATATCTTCTCCTCCATAAATAGCAGAATTGTTAACGTCTATTTAAAATCTAACCATATACCAACATATGAAAGACTAATAGCTCCTAAAATGTTTAGAGTAGACTTTTAAATACTACACTGTACTTACCTGAAAATTGTCACACAGAACACAGTCATCAATACATTTTAAACTTGTCTTTATTTGTGATGCACAGCCTAAGAGTAATTAATCTCTTGTGCAAACACAAACTAAACAATCAACATGGAGAGTGACTAGCTGAACTCTTGTGATCATTTCTTGACAAATGATATTTTTATTTGGTTTTAGTGAACACTGAATAAATAAAGTAATGTGAATACTTAACCCTTTAAGTGCCAACGTCGCTCAGAGCGATGCGAAATATCTGCTAAAATTGCCAGCGTTGCTCACAGCGATCCCATGTTTTCAAGCTCTTAGTTCAGTATTAAGTCAACAGATAGGGTAGATTTTATTTCCACTTTATTCTCGTATGTTCAAGCTACTTTTATTTGTATTTGCACATAGAGTTTCGATATAATGAACATGAAAATAATTTATAACTTTTTACTTTATGAGTTTTATCTTTATTCTTGTTTGTAAACATGGTTACTAAGAGGAAAGATGCGATTCAAGACAAGGAAATACTGGCAATATTTATTGATAGCTCAAGCCAGAGTGATCAATTTGATAGTGATATATTGATATCTCAAGCGAGAGTGATCAATTTGCTAGTTATATATTGATATCTCAAGCGAGAGTGATCAATTTGTTAGTGATTATGAAAGCAGTGTTTCTGAATTTGTAAATAATGAAACTGAATAGGAATTATATTCTAGTGAAATATCGGAACAAGTAGGAGTGGCAGCTGACATTGATAAGGCGAGTGTGAATATGAGTGATTCCTATAGGGATGAAATAAATCTTGAAGATCAGGATAATCCACCCCAACCTCTTCATATTTATGCAGAAGTATCAGGTTTGAAGTCCTCCTCCTTCCATTCTGATGCCAAGCCAATTATTTATTTTAGACTTTATTTTATTATAACCCTGCCAAAGTTGATGGTCACTGAAACAGCTGCTATACATAACCCAATTTTAGTGTGAAATATAAAGTGTTGTTTTTTTGTAAACTTGTTATTTACTCAGTTTTTTGGGTTCTTTTCAGTGATTTGTTCTATTTCAAGCTATTTAAATTTTAATAGCTTAAAAATTAATGTTAAATAAAACAGTTCTTTTAATATCATGGCTAGTGATTTTTTTTACTATATTTAAAAATTTAAAAAGTATATGCATAATTATATAATCGGATTGGCAAGCATGTTAGCTGGTTTATGTAAAAATTTGAGTGCAAGAAGCTCATAGACCATATTAAAATTTAAACAAAATCCTGTATTTCTCAGCAAAATATCTTGGCACTTTCAGCCTATTTTTTTGTCATTTTTCTCTTGCCACTCAAAGGGTTAAAATAACAAATAAATATGCACCAGTTGAAATAATCATTGCATAGTGTATAGAAATGTGTGGTGAAATTGAATGAACCAATATCTCCTTTTAGTTATTAAAAAAAAATCAAATATTAGATTTATGTACTTTACATATCACTGCCATATTTACAATAACAGGGAAGGGAGAAGATGGCTAGAATTTAGAGCAAGGGAATTTGACACTTGTGTGAATTGATAACGGAAAAACATTAAGTAAATATCACCTCATTACACCCGGCCGGCAATCATTTGAACCCTTACCTTATTGTCAGCTACATACTAGATTAAATGAAACTGGTGCCACTATTGAAATGTTCCTGAAAATAAAGTGTACAAGTGCTGATCATGTTCTCTGTGTCAGGTGGCGGAGCGCGCCTTGTATTTCTGGAACAATGAGTACATCATGAGTCTGATAGAAGAGAACAACCACGTGATCATGCCCATCATGTTCCCTGCTCTCTACCGTATCAGCAAGGAGCACTGGAACCAGACCATAGTTGCGCTCGTCTACAACGTGCTTAAGACCTTCATGGAGATGAACAGCAAGCTCTTTGATGAGCTCACGGCCTCCTACAAATCGGAGAGGCAGAAGTGAGTGACGGGCCAGTGTTTATCAGTGTTTTTAGTAACCCGGCCCACTTCAAGAATATCTTGTTGCCAATTTATAGTCTATATTAGTAACATAAATAAAATATACTTGAGAAGGTGAGAATTAAATATTCCTCTAATTGACTTCACAATAAAAATTTACTTCTTAAGCTTTTATTTTATTTTTATATATTACACAAATATAGGTAATAAAAACACTTTAAAAAGTATTCATTTGTTTGTATCCGTATTAATTCTTACCTACGATCTGAATAGTTGGCTTCATTGCTGAAACAAATGTTTCATTACTTAAGAGCACATTATATCACCCACCACTTGTCAAATAGCAATCCCATTAACTGTGGTCTTCTTCTCATTGTTTTATTACTGAAAAGATGGATGGAAACAAATAGTGAAGCCACACAATATCCTTTTTACAAGAAAGGAAAAAAACATGGTTCACACTAACATAGCTACCTTTTAAAGAAAAAAGGTTATTACTGGCAGATCACTCAACCAAGATTTTGTTTTTTGTCCAGAATATTTATTCTTAACACGGTTTTCCTGTACTTCTCATTTTACATTTATAGTTAAAAAATGAAAAGTTTTTCTAGGTAGGTAAATAGGCACAGAAAACAATGAGATACAAAAAAAAGTCTTGAAATTACTGTACGATTACTTGCGGAGCTCATGCATTTTATTTTAAGTGGTACAAGGTTTAGTGCTGCAGTTTAACTAGCAGGTCACATTCCCAGTCCTAGACACACTGTTCTCACACACTAAGGAATATGCTGCAATTGCATTGTTTAACTACAACCTGCGGTATCTAGGGTAGAGGACTTTGACACAATCTAAAACTTGAGTCTTTTGATTTGGACAAAATCATTGCCTAATACAACACAACTAAAGTCCACTAGAGTACATCATCAGTTTCCAGCCTGTGGCCGGGTCAGTTTAGTATAAAGCCTCCATCTTCCTCTAACCTTTTACCACTCTTCCATTCCTCTCCTCTCACTCTAACACTTGCTGTTATCTGCTCCTCCCACTTCTTTCTCGGCCTCCCTTGTGGTCAATGTAGGAAAAGGACTGCAATGGAGGCCAAGAAAGAGATGGGAGGAGCAGAAAACAGAAATTGTTCAAGTGAGAGGAGAAGAATAGAGGAAGATGGAGGCATTTTACTAAACTGATTCGGCCATAGACGGGATACAGTTGTTGATGATGATGATGATGATGTACTCTTGTGTGTTGTTGACTGGAATTTTGTTGTGTTGTATTAAGCCGCATCCCCACCGAGTCAACAAGGTTGATTGAAAATGTTGTCAGTGGTACTTTATAGTAAACTTTGTCGATCGATGTGTTGATTGGTTTCCCGTCTAGTGTCGATAAATATTAAATGAAGGTGAGTCGATTCTTGTGGTGGGGACATGCTTCAAAATTCAACCATCGTACGGTAGAGTCAGTTTTCTATTGTTTTAGAAAATGGAGTGATATAACTCAAAAGATGCTTTCTTTTATTGAACTTTTTTGATCCCACACACATTAAGTATTGTACGGTCAAAGCAAGACGCTCTTTAGAGGTAATGGCTTTTTTGAAGTTGGTGTCCTGTTTACATATCTTTGGTTCAAGTATTTGAAATAAATTTTTGAACTCCCTTTGGGGAATACATCTGTATTTAAACTTCAAAACATAAACATCATCCTGTTTTAGAGCTTCTATCAAATCACTACCACTGTATCTACTTCTACTTTGAAGACTTGGTAGTAACCAAAACCTTCTTTTGTGCGGTAATTTTGATTTTTTTTTTGACGCAATGATAGTGAAAGCAGCACAAGTAATAAGTAAGTCATCCTCTTCTAAAATTTTGCTTTCAACTGGATTTTTTGTCTATTCAATTAGGGACGAGGAAAGCCAATCCATTTTTTAATTATTATTTAACACCACTTACTACCCGTTCAGATTATACGCCTATGTACTAATTACACTAATGGGTTAGGGATTAGGAAAACCATGTAGGAAAAACCACCCTTAGTGCACCCGACTGGGATCGAACCCCGATCTTCCCATCTTCACCAGTCTAGTCCAATACGAGACTAGTGCGTTAGATCACATGGCCACCGAAGCAGGTCCAATCAATTTGTTGCTTGATACTTGTTGATTGACATTGTCGGCTCAGTGGGGACGGGGTCTTATGTAGGCAATGATTTTGTCCAAATCAAAAGACTCCAGTTTTTGATTGTGTCAAAGTCCTCTACCCTAGATACCGCAGGTTGTAGTGAAACATTTCAAATACAGCATATTCCTTAGTGTGTGAGAATAGTGTGTCTAGGACTGGGAATGTGACCTGCTAGTTAAACTGCAGCACTAAACCTTGTACCACTTAAAATAAAATGCATGAGCTCCGCAAGTAATCGTACAGTAATTTCAAGACTTTGTTTTTGTATCTCATTTTGTTAATTAAACTAATTGTTTGCTCTTGCAATGTAATCAGCTAAACTAAAACAGCAATGGTTTTTTTTAGCCAATTTTGCAGTTAAAATAAAAATAACTCAATAATGAATAAAGACCCAACATTTTGGTAAATAAATTTTTGAAATTCCCTCTCAAAAAATAAATTTGATCATAAAATGGTTTTATAACATTTGATAACATCACAACTACCTCAAAAAAAATCACTTTAATGTAGAAACAAAGTTCAGTCGCAAATTATTTATCTATAACTATGCATATTATTTTTTTGCATTTTTAGTTAAGTCATAAATAAAATAAAGTTAAATGAGAATAATAATCTCACTAGTTGCATGAGCAAATTAGGGAAGGGTTACATTTTGTATTGGATGGAAAACGATAAACCAAGGGAGGAGAACCGAACTAGGCTTTGTGTTGAGAAAAGGGCTGCAGATGGAAGGGATGAATGACTGGATGATAAAGATGACAATAACGGACAGAAGTTGATACAAGCGAATGCTACAAGTGGGGGATAGGTAGGGTGGGGTGTACAGCAGAGGAAAATACAAGTTAAAGGAAGAATTAGAAANAAACAGGGGGTGGGGAATGAGGAAGACAGAAAACTGCTGGAGCTATGCACAAGAAATAAAATGAAAGCGACAAACAGTTGTTATAAGCAGGAAAGAAAAATCCATAAGATCACCAGATACAGTTGGGATGGGAAGCAAAGGTTGTTGATTGACTACTTCTCATGCACGAATAAATGAAAAGGCAGACTGTAAACATCAATTTAATACCAAGTATGTCCTTTGATACCGAGTCAATATGGTGGTGGCAAACATAAAAGCGATAGGAATGAAGAAGAAATGTAGCATGGCAAGAAAGAATAATAAGATTTTGGAGGCATGAGAGCTGTATCTAAGAAAGACAATAAGCTTAATGCCAATGGATGAGATTAAAAGTATAAAGGTGGAATGGTAAAGGTTTAAGAACATTTTGGTGAAAGCTGCTTAGGAGATATGTGGGAGGATAAGTGATAAGAGGAAGTGGAAGGAGACACCAGCAGTGGAGGAGAAGAATAAAAACTCAGGATTAGTTTTTTTAAAGGCATGAGGAAACATAGGGAGAAGAGCGAAGAGGGTAGTAGGGGAAACCAGGAAGGTTTTATATAGTTAGGTTAGAAACAGGTGGGGGGAGAAAAGACAATATGTTAGAATGATGGATGAACAAGGAAGAACGATGAAGACAGGAGATGAAGAAAAGGAACTATAGATGATGTTCAACCCAAAAGAGGAAATTGATGTGAGTGAAGCAGAGGAGTATGAAGAACTAGTGGAAGAGGAAGAAATATGTCCCACATAGAAAAAGGTGAAGGATTCATTGAAGAGGATAAAACAAGGAAAAGCACCACGTGTGGATAATTACAGGGAAATAATACATGAGAAGATATTTAAAAAAGAGAGTAAGAAATAAAATTAAAGGAAAGTGAAAGAGTAACAGCACCGATTTAAGGAACAGACTTGATATTCGCTACATGACAGCTGATGGATGGTTGGTGTATGTTTGGGAAGGACTTGGTTTTGGTATTTATGAATGTGATGCATATAATAATATGGATATAAATACAGTTCGGGAATCAATAGAGAAGGCTGTAGTGTAAACAGGAGTTCTAATGAGAGTAAAGAGTATTTAGGAGGCTAAAAGGAGTTGTGTTAAGACAAAAAAGTGGTCATTGCATTTTCAAATAAAAAAAGAGAGTGAAGCCAGGGCATGCCCTTCCTCCACTACTATTTGTAACGTTAATGGAAATGTTCATGAATAAAGTGGCAGGAAAGAATGATTTGATAATATGGGGGGCGAAGTAATAGGAAGTACAGGAATGGAATGAGGAAGTGGAAGAGTTTGGAATGAAATTTGGCATGGTGAAGTGTGAAGTTGTACCGATGTCAAGGAAAAAATAAGGCATAGTAAAGCTATGATAAGAAAGGTCATAAAGTTCCTCCCAAGGAAATCCCATCTGTTGTGCTGGGCATTCACTCTTCCTTAGAAAATATGGCCATTTTATTGCTTGTCATTCATATTTTATTTAGTATTTTTTGCGTCTTCTAAATTTTATTTAAACTTGTGAATCTGGATATTGGTAGCAATAGTCCCGCCCTTGTGGCAGGCCTGCTACTATTACTGACTCGGGAGATAGACTTTGTATATTTTATAGTCTTTGCTTGTTTGCTACCAATATCTGTAGGAGCTCATTCAATATTAAGTTGTAATTGCATCAAGTTTTGTAAAATAATAATACTATACAATAAAGATTACTCATATCTATGTTTGCGAAGTCAGGTAATGGTGTCTTAGCAGTTTTCTGTTGTGTAGCAGACAACATGTATCTTTGTACTATCACGTGTAGCTGGCGAAATGCTCTGGTGGTTAGTGGGAAGAAATGTTTGAAAGTACAGCCTGTGATGACTCATACTTGGCTTGCAAGTGAGACAAAAAGATATTTCTAGAGGGTGGATTTCAAGGTCAATACTTAGTCAGCAATAGACAAGAGAAAGAACGAAAGGGTACCCAAACAAATTCAACACTAGTTCATAAATTCCGAACTGCTAAAATATTTTTTAATATAATTATTATATAATCATTTCTGATAAACCTTAAAATATTTTTATTTTGTCATCCATCCCAATTGAGTTGTTTAAGTATACTAAAAAAAAAATTAATGGATGATAATGAATATGATAATAGGGGTGTGAGAAGCTTTGAAAAATTCAAAGCCGAATCAAATCTTTTTGTACTTTATATTTGATTCGAACCCATGTTTGGCTTCGGCAGCTTTTCAAAGCTTTGTCTGTTGTTCGAAGTCTAGGGATTATATTACACGTCTTACATTTTACATCAAATAAAAATGAACTGAAATTACCTCAAGAAATAAAATATATTTTATCGTTTTGAGTTTTAGAAAAAGTTTGCTTTATTTTCTTGGTGGAACTGGGAAAATTTCCATACCTTGAATTTCAAGACGGTCATAACATTAAACCTCTAACCACCTTGATCACAAACATTGATTAGTACCAACTGAATATGAATTTATTCCTCTTGAAAATGTAAATTAAAATAAATAATAAAAGTTTTTTTTTTAAATTTCATTGTGTTTAATTATACTTTTGAAATATCTCTTGAATATTGAAAATATTTTTTTAATATTTTAAAATTCACACATGCAGCCATTACAGTTGTTTACTCAATTCAAACTCCTGCTAATGTGTAGGCTAGTGACAGACTTGAGCGCATGTTGAGCGCATGTACGAGGAACATGACATTCCTTAAATTATTTTTAAAAAAGTTTGCAAATAGTGAGTACTTATAAATGAAAATTGCTCTTGATTTAGATAAAATCTTAAATATTTTACTAATGACCAAATTTAATAAAATCTACAAAAAATAAATTATTTTAACATATTACATGAGGAATTAATTTATGAGTGTAATTATTATCATCAATGTTGTATGACTTTAAAGCTTTGCTATAGGCGCGTGCGCTTTCTAAGTCAGAACCATATTTCTTTTAGTAATTCACATGGCAAGATTTAAATGGATTTATAAAATCTAAAGTTTCCCTGTTGATTTGTAAAGCAGAAACTTAAAATTTGGTAACACCAGACTTCTCAAACCTATAAACGCATCCACCAAATTAACTTAAACTCATATTTTTCTAAAACGTTCTTGTATGTCCGTTAACTCTTGTGTTTTGTTAGTGAAACACCATGCAGGGAAAATCCACTGATATTAAAGCAAATGCATGTATGTTTGCTACTCACTCTGGCTGTATGCATAAAAAAGTGTTTTAGTACAAAGGTAAAAAGTGAATATAATCTTTATATGTTGACAATAAGTAAGAAATAGAAATACTAAGAAAAAATAAATATAATATTTAGTTTGATGTTAGTTAGATACATATACTCAATGTCAACATAATAATTTTATTCAAAATTAAATAGAAAAATATTTGAACTTCGATTTGGCTTCAAGGATATTTCCCATATCCAACTCAACTTTGCTTCGAACCAAAAAAAGTGTACTTTGCACACACCCCTAAATAATAATAATAATGTTGGTTACCTACTCTTCATTGAAAAGATTAAAACAAATAAGCATAATCTTAGCCTTTAAATAACTTTGTTAGTTTTGAAAGAACTATTATAAATAATTAATAATATATCCTCACATGTGAACATTTTGAATTAATATCAAAGAGGTCTAAAACACTTATCTACCTTGTATTTCCCCTCATCCTTTTTCAAGTAGCTGCCACAGCATATTTAAATTTGTTATTTTGACTTTTTTTTTATATTTACTAATAATTTTACTGAGAATTATGTGAATGAAAAATAAAAATATGCTATTTTAAAAATTGTATGTATGTTATTTTACATATTACCTTTGTAAAGAAACTAAAGCAATTGATCGGCAAAATTGCCAACAAAAGATCGGTATTGACGTAGTAGTCAAAAGAGCTGGCCGGCCCAGCCATGTTAAAAACTACTATCACACTCATTATCATGGAACCCATGTATTAAAAAGTAACCAAACACAATTCCAGCCAAAGGAAGAAACATCCCTAAAAATATAACCAAACCTATCAAATCTTCGCAATTATTATTACGTTGGCACAAATGTAAATGGTGTTCCTGTCGGCGCTAGTATAATAAAATTTAAAATTTAAATGACTAATTGTTGATTTAAAATTACTAATAAGTACTCTTGGAACAAACTCAAAAGCAATACAAAAATGGGTTCCATAATACTTATAAATACTCTTAATTTATATGTGAAGACAATCCAAGGAGTAGAGATGAGAAGGGTAATTTGGAAGGGCAATCACATTCGAATGAGAAGATGATCAGAAAATCACAATTAAATTGTACCTGTCTGGGATTTGAATCTTGGGATAACTCATTACCGCAAAAAAGTCTTAATAAATACAGCACTAGATACTACAATACTAGATATGGCAGGTATACTAAATAAATAGTTGTATAGATAATTTTTTCAGTTTCATCATCAACTATTTCCAGTCTGTGCCCATGTCAATTAAGTAAAATGCCTCCATCTTCCTCTATCCACCCACCATTCTTCTCCTCTCACTTGAACACATTCAGTAATCTTCTCCTCCCATCTCTTTTTTGGTGTCTCTTGAAGCCTTTTTCCTACATTTTTCATCTCCATTCTCTTTAGTATTATTTCCTTTTCAATTTTCGTTACATCACCCTGCAATCTCAGTCTTGCTTCCTCTACTATCTCATGTACTCCCTGTACCCCCAATATTTCCCAGATAACTTCATTCCTCATGTTTCTCATGACAGCTAATGTGCTCCTCACAAACTTTGTTCCCATGGCCTTCACTTCCCTAGTCTCTCTTACATGCAATGTCCAAGTTTCTGCTGCTGATGTGACTATGGGTACAAAGCAAACCCCACATCCACCATGAGGTACTATTAATAGCATGGTAACGGGCTCAGAACTTCCAGGGGCCCGGGCCCAAGATCCAGATTAACATGTAGATTAAATAAAACATGAATGATAGAAATAAAATATCTAACCAAACTAAAGAAGGGATGAATCCAGCCCACAAGCTGAGGTTTCCTCTGGAGGAACTTACTAGCACAATGGTAGCATTGGTTCAGTACAGTCTTGCCCTTCATTTTTAAGTGTTCAGAAGTTTCAAGGAGTCTATTATTTTGTACTTAAATTAAATTTGGTGTATGAAGATACTCGGATAGTAAATCAAGTTCAGTTTAACATTTTCACTGTTGAGTTACGGATTAATTTGCATACATTACTTTTGTTTTGTAAAAGTGACCAGTGAATTTTATTTCCAAACTTACAAATTAAGTTGAGCAGGGGTGGCCTAATGGAAGAGGAGGGGAAGCCCTTTCGCCCCTTGAGAAATAATTTTGTCCCCCTCCTCTTGATTGGAATAAACTTAGCATTCGTTTGATTTATTTCACTCCCCTTTGATATTATTGAATATTAAGCTGAAAAATTGACTTGCATCAAACTCGAAATAGCTTTTAGAAGCATTCAATTTTAAAAACTTTGGCAGGGAAGGTCAACTCAGAAAAATAAATAATTTAATAAAATAAAAAAAAGAGCAAGGATCACTCTAAATTTAAAGGCATCCAATTTTTAAAAATTTGTTGGGCGTAGACCATTCTAGAAATAGCTTCTAGATGCATTCAATTTTCAAAAATTTGCCGGGTGCAGACCACTTTAAATAGATCATAGAGGCATCTAGTTTGCTAAACATTTCCAGGTGAGAACCACTCCAAATATTTTCTAGAGGCATCCAATTACTAACAAATTTCCAGGGGTACACAATTCCAAATAACATCTGAGCACATCCAATTTTCCAAAATTCTAAATATCTTCTAGATAAATAAATTTTTCAAAAAAAAAATTTTAGGTAGAGACCACTCCAAATAGCTTATAGGAACATTCAAATTTTAAAAAATAATGCAGACAAGGGCCACCCCAAATACCCTTTGGGAAATTCCTTATTTTCAAACGTTTTCCACTACTGATGTCAAGAACAAAGCCTGGTTTGGGCACCTGACAGGGCTGGTACACACCCATAGAACAACTACCACAGCTGCCCTCTCGGCTCTACTACTTCCAACATTATAGCTCCTTATCCTCTTCTTAGTCATTACCATCACTTTACACTTCTATGTGTTAAATTTGTCCAGTTTCTGGACAATAAACTATCATTTATTTGAGGACCTACATTACCTAAATGTGTTATTGAAAGCTATAATACATTAAATTGATCGAGTGTTAAATTTAGTATCATTAACTTTCAATAAAGATGTATTTTAACTGTAACCTTTACAAATTATATTTAAATATTCTTAGGCATTGAAATTTTAATCCAGTTTTGATTTGTTACAGGTGAACACTTTTAACATGATTCTTGGTTTTCAAGGGTATTACTATTTAGTTTGTTGAAAAAAATAGTTTTTTGAAAAATAATGAAATACCTGTAGTGCCCAAAAAAAAGTTTTTTTGTTTTTTTTGCTAAAAATATAAGGAGAAAAATATTATGACATCTATTTTCTTCTCTTATCTTTAATCTCTGTACATATGAATCAATTGCAAATTTACAAAATGTTGTATGGAATCTAGGTTAACCCTTCTACTGCCACGCCTATTCCAGAATTTGCACGCGAAGAGTGCTAAAGGTCTGCTAGGTTTTGCGTGCGAAGAATGCCACAGATATTTCCTCATTGTTGTAAGGGTTTGCAAGAAAACTCACCAAACCTTTATTTATGAAGCGATAATTTTGATTTTTCTATCATTTTAATCCGTATGTACTGTTCTTTAATAATAATAAATTAATATAATTTAATTTCTAAATTTTAATTCAATTTTTATTTTTTTTCAAAACTAATGCTAATTAACACATTTAAAAAAATATAATATATACATTTCAATATTATTTTGCTGTAGTGAATTTAGTTATATACAAGAAAATAAAGTTTTGAATATATGTGATGATTATAAATGGTAATTACAGACATTTTTATTTGATATCCTACATTAGAACTTTTTGGGCCGTTATTGCTTATCTTACAGCAAGATTTATTATATTGTTTACTTTATGAATAAATATTTAGGCCTACATATAATGAATGTGTTTTTCAAAAAACCTTTTATAATAAATAATTTCATATTTAAAAAAAGTATTATATACATTTATAAAGTCATTATGCTTATTTACTTACATTGGTAAAGAGAAATGGTAGAGCACAAATAAAAGTAAAAACACTGACACATATTTACACACACTTCAATATTTTGATGTTCCTCAGGAAGTAGTAATAATTATACTTCACTTAGCATCGAAATATTGAAGTGTGTGTAAATATGTGTTAAGTGTTTTGACTTTTATTTGTGATTTACCATTTTCCTAATATTCTATCATTTTATTTATTACTAAATGTTTTTGCTCAATGCACTTATTTCATACATATTACATTGGTAAAGAAATCTTTTCATTCACATGATAAAACATGAAAATCTAAATAGTATATTTTTCTAAACTCAGAACAATCCAACCAGTATTTTGAAAACTATTTACAAAAACTATATATATCAGTATGAATATGAGCCCCACTTATGTTTTTCCATGCAGCTCGTACATAAACCAGTGTTGCACTTAGCACCTTGAGTATGTGACCGTCCCATTGTAAATGTACTTAACTCCCAGTTTCAATAACAACTATTTACAGTTGATATTTGTTGCCAACATTATATAAAATAAGAGGGAAATGTTCTCTTTCCAGTGATATGACACTAATAAACTATCTCTCAGATAAAGCGAGAGCTAGCTCAACTCTGGAGAGCCAACCGCATTGGCTCTGGCACTTTTAACGGTAGTAGGTGGAGCCGATAAGATCGGCTCATGGTAATTTTAGCTATAGTAGGTGGAGCCGATCAGATCGGACTATGGCACTTTTAGTGATAGCAGGCAGAGTCGATAAGATCGGCTCGTAGCACTAAAAGGGTTAAGGGATTGAGTGATTACGATCAATTTTCTTCAAGAGGCAACCACTACCTCTTTATCAAGTGGCAGCAGTGTAAAGTGTGAACTGTGTTCTTATTTTCACTCTAAAAGCCATATTGTGTTTGTTCTAGGGGTCTATGAGCTCAAGTTTTTAAATTCAAATTGATATCAAGCGAGCTTTTCATAAAGCTCCCAAATATCAAGCGAATCAAGTCATGCTTGGGTTGAATGAATATATAATTTTAAAACTTAATTATGTTAACGAAATAAGATAAATATATTTAAAATATAATAAAATAAAATGTGTTTTAAACTGGTTTTTAAATAGTTTAAAAAGTCAAGGCATAGTAAATCACAGACTTAACTTTTAAATATGTTGTAATATTAACATAAACATTAATTATTAAACAATTCAACATTTCTAAGTTGAGTTAAAAAAAAATTGTGAAAATAGGTTTGGATGTGCATATTTAGCATTGTTTATATGTAACCCTCAAACCCCTTTAATTGCCTGCCCAAAATACAACTGTTCACTTGGTGCTGACCACCTATCAGAGAGAAAAGTTTGAGCGTTTATAATTTCTCAGATGTAATACATAGAACATTTTTGCATTAAGTTGTACTTGATCCTGTCTTGCACTAAGCTTATTTGCTGTCTAACATCCCTATAGTGAGATGCCTTTCCTTACTCTTAATACTCCCTCATTCAACAACATTTAACTCTGTTGCTGACCTTGACATTCCCTCTAACTGTACATTATTTCACAAAGCACATCCCCATCAAGTAAACATTGAGTCATTCATCACCAGACACTCAATGCAAGGCAAATAAATAACTTTTTTATAAAGGAGCTCAAATTGAGAGCTACCTTCTTCGATGGCTGCATGATACAAGGTGTCACTCTTGTGCTAAGACTAGATTGGAGCTTGAATCTCAGCAGGGATACTGAGAGTTTTTTTTTTTCAAAATTTTCAACTCATTCTCTGTGCAAATAAGGGTATACTTCCTCTAAATTCAACCTTCCTCATCTCTAACTCATTAGCGTAATGAGTACAATCAAATGTGTATAACCTGAAAAGGTAGTAAGCCGTGGTGCTAAAAAAAAATAATTGGGAGCTCATAAATTATCATCAATCCTTATCTTGAGAGGGTGACCTGGTGGTCTAGGGGTAAGGTGTCAGACTTCTGTGCTAGGGGTCCGGGGTTCAATCCTCGGTCCCGGCACAGATTTATCTGATTGCCAAACCCTTCCTTCACCTCTGACAAGGTGTGTATTAATCACAACTTGTGAATGTGAGGAATGCCAGGCCTCCACCGTGGTTCGGATTCCACGTTAAACTGTAGGTCCTCCATTTCATCTCACAATCACCCTACCATTACATATTAGCGTAAGTGTGTATAACCCGAACGGGTAGTAAGACGCGGTGCTAATAATAGTAGCTTATCTTGAGCTTAGTTTGTTCCCTTTGATGTGTTTCTATCCCACTTTCCGGTGCCTTCTTCCATATATTACAAAATGTTGTTTAATAAAATGAATGATTGCCTAATGTCTTGGAATATATAATAAGGCAGTTTAGAAACACTGTAGATTTGCATATAACTTGAAAATGGTAGTAAAACATGCTGCTAAAAATTACTTTACATTAATGTAAAGTGAGTGAAAGAGGCTAGGCCTAGATTGTAACAAATACACTTCTCTTTTCATTAATTCTTACACTTTTCACACTTACAACTTCTTATCACTTTATTAATAAAAATACATTAATTCGTTTAAAAAATCCAGGATACATGGTTACGAAAGGACATATTTAACATTTATAAAAAGTTGTTATTGTCTACTTTCATATAATGCTCATGTCAAGTCATGTGATCTGCAGCTGTCACTTTTGATACATAATAAATTATCAATACCTATAAAATAATACTAATAATAAAGTAAAATGGTATCAATTTATATCCATCCATTAATGTTTCCAGCCAGTGGCCTGGGTCAGATTTTTATTCAAACCATATATTTTCTACTAGCGGCTTGCTAGGCCTGTCATAGCTTCATATGCCTTATAATTTAACTTAATACTCGGACAGGCACAACATCCAGTCCCCGGCCGTTAATTTATCAATGAGAAAACGTAAACCCATGTTTTCATCAATGACAAATTTTCAGTCATGCCGGGAATTGAACCCGGGACCCTTAGCTCAGTAGGCAGACACTCTACAAGGTGTTTGGACTGTTAAAGCTATAGTGGGATTTTAAAATATTGGACTTAATGAGAATAATATGAAAAGAGAAGTTAATACTTAATAATGAGGAAAAAGACATTTTGAGAAGGGAATTATTTTTTTAAACCCTTTTGCTGCGTATTTAATTTTTACTTCTTACCTTCAAAAATGCTATTTATGTCAAAAATTCAAAATCTGAAAATTTGCATAATAATCATGATTATGATCAAATGTGATTTTCAACTAGTAATGCATTTAAAATATGAAATTTAGCACCACTTCTATAAATAGCATGATAATATATATTTGATATGATACAATTATTTATGTTACATTTTACCCAAATGCAATGTTAATCTACTATCAGAACCATTCTTTATTTTACTAGCAACCCACAATAGTGTCAAACCAATTGCTAAATAAGGAATTGACAGGCCTATTATTGGCCTAGTATAGTCCTTATGTAATAAAAAGAAAACTTTTGAAAATTAAGTTACATCAAACAACTTGAACAATGTTGTGCTACATTGGTGCTTTCCTCAGTGTAGTCTATAAGATCATATATCTGTGTTAGGCATGATTTCAAAATAGGAATCAGATAAAGAACAAAAATAAAATAGCTATTAGAAGAAATAAAATAAATTTTAAAACTCACTGAATTATTGAATTTTTCATTTGCTATACTAACCAAATATTATATTTATTACTCTTCACATGGCACGAATTCATCAATCATAAACTAAATGTTACTAACACAGTAGAATAACCGGGTAAATATAACAAATACTACACTAATAAATCCCCCAACAGTGTTTTCTGCCACATAAATATTACACGTGTGCTACAAGTAGTAAATGAGAAAGTAAACAAGCTCTACTATTGCTATGATTTAGCAACTGGTAATTGACAGTTCTCAAAACTAACACCAGATGTCAGAGGTGCATGCTAGTGTGAAAAATTCAGCGTTCTAACACACTTGTGGCTGTTTCCGACTGTCGCAGCAAAGGTAGATAAAGTTTACACGTCGTGGGGTAAAGTCGATTTCCGCAGTCAATGGCTTTAATGCTGAGATCAGATATATCAGATTAACGCAGCAAAAGGGTTAATAGTGATTTGAAACTCAGAACATTGTGTTGACATTTTTCCCCCACATATCTAGAAAAATAAGTAACAGATTCACAAAACGAATACAGGTTATACTTTAACCTTTGTCTCAGACTTACATCAGTTATTTTTGTTGTGAAAATATTTGTAAGATATTCTTTAAAGGACTTGTACACACAACACAATTTATTACACAAGATGTTCTGACCACATAACTGTACCTTTCTAAACATCCAGGAATGTATATGATATGCTTAGCACAACTTGTATGCAATATAATATACCGTTTAGGAAATAAAACTTGCCTTATATTGACAATTTTTACTGCATTGTGTTGTAACCATGTACCTTGGATTTCTTAAGAATATACATTTGGAGCAACTTTTTGAAAATACTAACATATATTTGTGGTCAACATTGATAACATCTTTTGATAACTTAGCTCAGTCAGTAGCATGTCTGTCTACCGATCTATGGGTCCCTGTTTCGATTCCCGGCATGGCAAAAAAATTTATCATTGGTGAAATGTGGATTTAGCCTTTCACAGTGATAAATTAACGGCCGGGGACTGGATGTTGTGCTTGTCCTAGTCTTAGGATAGATTATGAAGCTACAACAGACCTAGAAAGCCGGTAGTTAAAAATATACAACTTTAATAAAAAAACTTACCCAGGCCACAGGCTGGAAATGGTAATGGATGTAAGAAAAAATATAGCTTGATTAGCATCAAAGATTTGTTTCAAATAATCGGACTGGAGGTGAAAAACTTAGACCCAGTTAGTTAAGTTACTCTTATTGAGTATAAGATTTGGCTTGAGAAAAATAATATATTGATATCCTATTTAATAACATTAATGGACTAAGCCTTAATTGATAAGGTGGAATTTAGATCAAACCTACAGTACCTACATTTGCATGGGGGAAGTACGAAACCATTAAAGAAAAATGCCATTCGATACACCAAGCCGGTATTCAAACCTCAACCTCTCTCTCCATCACTAGAAAACTAGGTCTGAAAAGCTTGACGTTTAGTCTGCTTGCACATTTCGGGTTGCATTTAAATTGAAATAATACAACTTGATAACTTAATAAAGTCATCAAATGTTTGGATTGTCTCCAGGACGCTACTGTACATAATACAATCATAACTAAAGTCTTCATTAATTTGTTTCTTAATTTTACTCAACACTTAAAAACGAATTTAAGCTGTTCCCACATTTTATAGCTGTAAATTGAATATTTTATTTTAATATTGTAATAACAAACATTTTATATAATCTCTTGACACTTTTGGATCTATTTGACCTGACAAAATCAAATGCAATTCTTAACTGGCTATGTTCAGTTTTGGCTCGCAACCTACATCAAAGGGAACCTGTCAGTAGTATTTTGGTGAGGTAGTAGATTTGTTAAGTGACATTTGAATTAACAGATTTTATTTTATAATATTGTGACATTAGGTGGGTGGATTTCACCGCCATTGTTGACTTTTGTTTCAGAGAAAAGAAGCGCGAGAAGGAACGAGAGGAATTGTGGAAGAGACTGACAGAGCTGGAAGTTAATAACAAAGTAAAAAAAAAATAACCCTGAAAAAACAAACAAGTGATATAAATAAAATAAGAATCATAGAACTTTATTTGTTGTTATTTGTGTGAAAAAAAAAAGCGTGTGTCATTTCCAGACCTGAAGAATAAAAAAAAAAGTGAATGGAGAGAGCAGGCCCGGAGTGCGTGGCGGGTTGCGTTGCAGCTCGTGAGGGACAAAAGACCCTGCGTTAGAAAAGGAACGGCAGTTTTGTTGTTCACCCGTGTATGTACCTACAAAACCCTAAGTAATTATTTAGCAGGTAAAACTGAGTTTCAATGTGTATCCACCAAGTGCTATCGTACTGCACAATTTTGTTGGCATTTCCACCGACATTAAAACACATTTTATATGTATATATAAAAGATGTATAGTGTAAACTGCCATCACCACATGAATAAAGGGGGGAGGGGGGGTTTAAATATGGGCAAAATAAAATTAAACTATGTTGTAAAATATTCTGGCAATGTTTGTAAAACAGAAGTTGTATATTAATTATGATTGAAAAACTATATTAACAAAACTAGTTGCTTCAGATTTAAGTAGAGTTCGAAATATTCATCTAAGAATTGATGAACATTTATGCACTAACTAGTGTAGATTTTATCAGCGCTTGTTCTGTTGAAACGTGTGAGAGCTTTCCTCAATATTATTCACCGTCTTAAGCATGACCTTGTGAGTTTTTCTTTTTCAATTTAGATTACCTCCACATATTTATTTATTATTGTGTTAATGCGTTTTTGATCGTCTTTGTTGAGGTGCAATAGTTGGCAATACTTGTTAAAAAAAATCTTTTCTTATTTTAACGACTGAGCTCTCGACTGATAATTAAAAATTAAAAAAATAATAAAAATGATGTAACAATTTTTGTGTCATTGTGTTTTAGTCATTTGTAGGAACATTTACAAACTTGATATTGAATTATTGTTCTCAACGCTTGGTCAGAGAACAAAAGTCATTGAGGGGGACGAAATATGTTTCTTAAAGAAATGTGAATAGACAATTACTGTCTTTTGTTTTAATTTGTCAGTAAATCTTAATATAGATTTACAGAAATGAAGCTATATAATGTCTCTTTCACAAACAATATAATAGGAAAAAACTTTCAACAATGTTTATTGTGCATATATCTTAACATTTTAATGCACACTATATTGTCACATCTGTACATGACGATGCTAGTCATGTCTTGCTATTTTCTAATAATATTTAAAAGCTGTTGGGGTGTACTCATTTTAACTTTAATTGGAGATAGGCTTACATGGACAAACTATTGTACTACAGTACTGTTAATTTCTTTATTTTTAATGTTATGACAGTATGGAATAATTCTAGAAAAATAATTTTTATTTCAAAGTTACAGTTATAATATTTTAAGTGTAAAAAAAGAGGGCTTTTATTGTAAAACCTAATTAAGAAGTAAAACCATTGATCAGTGGTCTGTGTTTTCTTACAAATTTGTTATCCGTTCAACTTTGTGTGTGTGATTCAACCAATCTCCTTGACCTTTCAAGTAATGAGCCCCATACAGCTTAGCGCAATCAGTTTTGTCTTGCAACTTTGATTTTTTTCCTTTTGTTTTGATTTAATTTGTTGCATTTTTAGGACATGCCATGCTAAGATTTGAGCTTGATGATATTAAATTTGCAACTAATTAACTTGTTAAAACATTTTCTCGCTTCATTCAAATCTATTGAACAATTTTTTTTTTAGTTCCAATCAACTGCACACAGTTTTGAACATATGAACTTTTTATTATTATTTCTGTTTTTTTTTACATGATATTTGTAGAACTGTGGAACAATAACCCACTGCCTGGGTTTGGTTGCCAGATTATTCACAATCTATTAACACAATAAAATAATAGTTGTTTTATTTTGGACTATTGTATTTTCATTACCGGTACTATTATTTTTACAGTCTATATAAATCTGACACAACAATGGTTGTTACGTTGTGTGTTATTGTTATTTGCTTGTATCATTTTATTGATATAAATAATTGTATTATTAATATTGGTTGAATATTCTAATATTTAAAACAATATTTATATTTTTAGACACAACAATGAAGAAGTGATATTCCCTAACCCTCAGAAACCTTCAGCCTTAGTTTGACAAGTAATGGTTAGGGGTGTATAAAGCTTTGAAAAGCCGAAGTCAAAGGTCGGCACCCATTCACTTCGACACTAACCATTTTTTCTCATTTTTGAGAACATCTTGAATCAATCAAAGAATGTTATATTGTTCAACGACCCAAAAATCTTAACCAGATAAAGAATATCTTACTTTTCACCATCCTAATTTGTTGATTTTTTTTTAATACCATTTTTGAACCCCTTTCAGAATGGAGTGTTTCATTTGTTGGTTTACACCATCTGTCAACTTGTCTCATCATGTCTATGGCAGAGAACAACTTTTTTATTTGTTTTTTATTTTACCAAGGCTCATTTAAAAAAAGTGTTTGAAGGCCACGTTTTAAATAACAAACACTCTTATTTTATTTTTATTTTTTAATTAGTCAGATGGTGTAAGCAGAACCTCGATTTTAACAACTTTAAAATGACTAAAGTTTTAAATGAAAACTTGCAAAGAATCACATAAATAAATCAAACAAGTCCTTTACAAAGTGAAAATAAAATAGATGTATTTGTAATAAAAACCTTTAGCAAACATAAACTCTTATATTTTGTTAAACCTGAAAAGTGATTTACAAAAACCTGCTTCACAAGTAGTAGTTCCCCCTTCCAAAATAAATATTTCTAGCTTAGTTGCAGATTTTCATTAGGAATGTGAATTTTCTTGAGTAAAGAGTGTGCAAAGTTAATGTGAAGCCTATATTATTTTCTCAGTTCAACAACTGTGTGGTAAATGTTTTGTTAGAGTATTAATGAATTTACAAAACATTAATATTATTCAACATAAATGCCTGGAAATTACTAAAACTCTAATGTGTGCAAGAAAATATGACCTAAAAATCCAAAATAACCTACAAAATTTATATTTCTATAACCAGGGTATTGTGAACTAAGTTTATGTTCACAGTATGTATACATGAGCATTGTCTATAATGTAACAAAACTATTATAATAAAGTAAAAAGACGTCATCAAAATTAGGGTCCTGCTTACTAATCAAAAGAAATTGGTTGAGAAATTTGGCAGATTGATTGCTAACTTGTGTAGATGCCGTGATAATTATTTTTATAATAGTTGTAGCTTTTGTTTGACTTACATTTTCAGTCTACTTCTTCCTGAGGAAGATGCCATGTAACATTGAAATATTTAATGTTTGTATATGTATGTTAGTACTATTTTACTTTTATTTGTGATTATTTTCTACAATTCTATCATATTTATTTGATGATAAAATTAATAATTGCTTAATAAGACAGTGTACATTAATGTAAAGTAAGTGATAGTGAAGGAAGCCAACCTGAAAGTACAGTTAGGTCAGAGATAGATATGGACAAACACACTTTTCTCTTCTTTAGAAATGAAGAGAAGTGTCTGTCCATATCTAGGCCTAATCTAACTCTCTTTTCAGGTTGGCATTTTCACTATCACTTACTTTATTATTTGATGACATTTTATAAGATCTGTCTACTAAAATATTTTGTTATTCCTTGAACCTGAATACTATGTATTTGGCTGGATTTATGATATTAACAAGTGAACATATAACCAAAAACTTTTGACTTCTGCATTTATTTAAATTCTTCAAATTTCACTTCTGATGTGAAAAGTGACCTTTGTACACCCCTTAGTAATACTTTTTTTTTGTCCTGGGCTTTTAAATTTAGTAACTAAAAATAAAGTCCTTGCACAGTAATGTAGATACTGACCCTCCTTGTTTTTGTATAGTCATTATATATGAAAACAGAACTTCATAAGATTGGTTCGACCTTAAATGTGTTGTTGATGAATCTCTGGGGAAACAAAGGAACAGTTACAATAGAATGAAACCTAGTCAAGGTTTTGGGCAGTTAACAAGAGTTTCTTCAAGAGCCAACCGTCACTACCTTGTCCAATGACAGCAGTGTCAAGAGTGAATATATGTCTTCCTATCTTTTTTTTTTTCATAATTTTAATCAATATTCTTTATAGTAGTATCGAAGTCACCAGAAACTTTTTTTAGCATTGTGTCCTACTATCACTTTGGGCTATATGCCTATGTACTAATTATGCTAATGGTTTTAGGGATTAAGAAGGTTATATTTAGAGGAAATATACCCACATTTTTTTGGAGGAATAGTGGAAACTCATTTTTTTTAAAACACCCGTATCACACGAGACCGAGATTCGAACCTCTATCTCCCCATCATCAATCTACTGTGAGAGGTAGCGTGTTAAACCATGTGGCCACCAAAGGGAATGTACCGGCATTGGTCTGGATATCGGAATACACGGTGTTGTGAGCATGCAGTCAAGGATTGGACTAACTACCACACACTAACTTCACTGTTGTCCAAGAGCACATTTATATGGGTTTGACCTCTGACAAGATGTTTATTAATCACAACTTGTGAATGTGAGGAATGCCAGGCCTCCACCGTGGTTCGGATTCCATGTTAAACTGTAGGTCCTCCATTTCATATCACAATCACCCTACCATTACACATTAGCGTAAGTGCGTATAACCCGAACGGGTAGTAAGACGCGGTGCTAATAATAATAATAATATATGGGTTTGAAAATCCAATAGGGTTTTTGGGGAGTTTTCTTATATAATTAAACTCTTGGGTGTCTTTACTATTGTTATTTGGGGGATGCCGGTATTTTTTTTATATACTCAAGACTTCTGAAGAAATATTATTTTAACTTTGTCAAGAAATGCTCCTCAACAGATTTCTTAAAAATCTTTTTAAAAAACTCCAGTGAAGTGTTTTCTTCTTGGTGTGTTCATACCATGAGATGTATCTGTATGTGAAGTACAGATTAGTATCCCTAGACTACACTACAGTATTGTTTTGAGAGTGATAGGAGGTAGTCGTGTGGTTTCTTGACACCATTGATAGCGGTAAGATTAAAAAGGTTTGCAAAAAGAGAGAATTTTCTGAATTATGTATTTTAAAGTTCATCCCAAGCTTATGTTAACATATTTACTCATTTAAGTGTTTTCTGTTTCATACTTATTAGTAGTGGTGTGCGAAGCTTCGAAAAGTCGAACTCAAAGTTGAAGATCAAATCTCCTTCTGCTTTGACTTCGATAAATTATAAAATGATTTAATTTTATTTTACTAAATATTACATATTTCAATATTTGATAATTTTAAAACTGTTACCAAACAGAATTTTAACACCTACTAGTAACTTAACTACCATAACTTAAGCATAGATCAAAAGCTGGTAAGTACATGTTAATATATTATATTCACTATCGCCAACATATTTTTGTAAAAAATAAAAATACCTATAAATAAATAACACCATGGTCACTGGTATGAAGCAGAGAAAGTGCTTTAGTTGTTCTATCATCCCAGCTCGCGTCTAATGTTTAGTCCTTAATATTCTATCTCTTATTCACATTTTCTTTATTAATCTAAATGGCTGATACGGAAAGTAGGAAACGAAAAGAGAATTTAATTTATAATTATTATCATAGAAATGCAGATAAAAAAACATGCATATGTAAAGTTTGCAAAATAATATTAGAAACTCCACGATATAAGTAAATATTAAAGCCTTATTGATAATTTACTAAGCTAATCAGTAAACTTGTGTGCATTAATTATTAATATAGGCCTTCGACTTTGACTTTTCTTTGCAAGTTTCAAGCTTCGCTTCACATTTAAAAGGTTGCCTTTGCACATCCCTACTTATTAGATGAATTTATTTTTTAAATAATTTTTAATGATAAAGATATAGGAGTTATTTGTTATGTGTAATGTTTCACCATTTAGCTGTTTTTTCCATTATTTTTGTAAACAATATATACCATATTGTAGTTAACTTATCTAAAATGTAGTTACTGTTGTCCACATAAAATGTGTACACATAAGTTGTTTTGTAAATCTCAATGAATAGACCCATTTCGGATCAAAGCTCAAGTTTGTCCGTCACTTGTGTTGATTTCACTATCCGGGAAGCAAAGTATCTAGACTCGGGAGCTACAGAACACATGATCTGTACTACTTATTGTCATCTTCTGACTAATATTCATACTCTCCCAAGTCCTGCGAATATCAAGCTCGCAAAATCAAGTGAAAATTTAAAAGCAACAGAATTTGGTGGTCTTTGTGCGTCTTTTGAGATGGATGGAAAAATCAATGTGATCAAGCTGGGAAGTATTCTTATTGTTCCTGGTCTACAACACAACCTCTTTTATCAGTCAGATGACTGGATTCAGATGGATGCAAGGTAATTTTTGAAGATGATGTAGCAAAAATTTTCAAACATGATAAAATTGTAGCATTTGCATCCGAATCTGTCAAAATGTATTTAGTGACATTTTCTGTTCAAAATACCTGTGCCACTGTTGCTGAGGTAGATTGTACAAAAGCTATGGCATAAACGACTGGCGCATATTGGCAACGCCTGTTTGAAGTCTCTTTGTGAAATGGTTGATGGCATGAAAACTACCAACTTCAATGCAATTTTTGTGAGGCTGAATAGGTTTAACTCACAACAGAACCTCTGAAAATATTCATGAACAATCACTGTTTCGATACCAACCATAAAAACCTAGATAAATCGGCTCCTTTCGATGTTAATACCCACAATAAGGACTTTGACTCCGCTACATCACCAGAATACTCAGAGCATCCCCGACAGCCACTTGCAATAACTCTCAACTCAGGCGATGGGAACTGGCACATCAATGGGTAACCAAATCTAGACTACCCCCTGGTTAAATCTGAGATTTAAAAAAAATATAAATAATGTCATATAACATTTAAATCAAACATTTTTAATTTATTTATTATTTCAAGTATAGTCTCTGTTAGTCTTAAAGTTATTTTTAATTGATAATTCTAAGCAAGCTATCCCCCCCCCTCCCTCCCGAACCATATTTAGTTACATCAATTTGGCAACACTGCAAGTTTTCAGTTACATATTTCAAATCATTCTAGAAACATGTAGTTCCATAGCCTATCCTTGTTTGTGTGTTTTCAATCTGTCTCTTCAAATGATAAAGGAACATCTCCGAAAATTCAACAGTGTGTGAAGTGTAATATAGTGAAATAGTTTGAGAAGAGAAGACATGAAGAGAGAAGAGTGTTTGTTTATATCCAGGCCTAACCTAACAATCCTTTCAGGTTGACTTCCTTCATTATCACTTACTTTACATCTTTGTACAGTGTTTCTGTACCGTCTTTCACCTCCACCTAGTCAATACAACGGAAGCGTATCAGAGGGTAAAAGAAATACAAGAAATAATGTTGACAGTTTATTTAGTATAACCAAAAATAGACTAATGTACAAAATCAGAGGGCCAAAAGGGTCCGGAACATTCATAACAGAAATCACTCCGTGGAGCATTCGACCTAAAGGTCACCAAGTTAAATTTAGATTCAAAGATTAGTTCATAATTCATCAAAGTTACCCAGTTCATTCGTATGGTTCGTGGATAATATCTATATTGTGACAGTCTAATAAGTAGGACGCTCGTCCTGGCTCCAGCAGCCTGAGCTAGTCTTAGCTATATATTCTCCTTCCACCATATAATCAACATAAGTCTCCAAAGACTATAGGCAACATCTCTGTATACTTTGCCAAAATAAAGTTTGTCCCATTTGAACGCAATTAGCAACTTCCTATCGCTCTGCATTACAGAGTAAAACCTTTATACATACAACCATATTTAAATATCATTAGCTAGAAATTTTATTACCTAAATATTTGCTTGCAAAAGTTTATAAGACTCACATTAAAGTCAAACCTACTACACATTTCTGTCACTAGTCCTACCAGAGTTCCGAAAGAAGAATCCTATACAACATTTAAAATGTACATGGTGTCTGGTACACAACTACCCTACTCATTTGATATTTACAATTAATCTCTTCATAATTTATATTTAACATTGAGCCGTGCTCTCAGTCTAAACCTCATAAATGCAACAACAAGGTATGTTAACCGTCAGATGTGCCATAATGGGCTGTTCCCATTAACTAAATCTAATCAAGTCTTTCAATATTAATTTCATTTTAAACCTATGCTAACATAACGTAGCTCAAGGATATACGTGCCTAACATATAACGTACATTAAGAACCTAAACTTAAGTATCATATAAATATACTGTTTAACCCTCTGGTTGAAAGTACCCCAAGTTCGACTAATTAAGGTAAGAGAGTACATAGCGCTCAAAGTGCGCCAAAGGAATTTAAAGTTAATCTCAACGAGTCGTGGTTACGCCACTTAAAACTCATTAACCATGAAGCAATCGAAATCAATCGAAGTTAAGTCTAACAGTGAATTTGGACAATAGTTCCCCCCATAATAACGCCGAAAAAGAATTTAGAAAAGTAAATAAATATTCCCAGAAGAGACGTTTAACAACGCTCTCACCTTAATGAAGCCTCCGATGTAATTAGTAAAGATTTGAAACATACAATCTGTTATATACGATTTGCCAGCGTCGATTCTGACCTCAGAGAGGGGAATTCGGAGGGGAGAGGGAAACAAAAGAAAGGACACGACTAGCGCTCCGGGTGGGAAGAGAGGGCAACTCTGGTAACATAAAGATAGCGCTGTTAGCATTTAATTAGAACAACCGGAAACTGGTTGAGTCAAGTTTGATGATTTCTTCTTCGTGGTGGGCGGGGCCTCGATCGCCGGCGGAGTGAAGTCAGCTGGCCCGCCTTTACTTGGTGTTGGGATATTCTTGTGTGTGTACGCGAGCATGATGACTGATTGGACGGGCCGTCCGGAGGGCAGTTTGGTGAGTAGAGGCCCATTATACTTGGCGTTGAGTCGGTTGAGCTCGTATTTGTTGGTAACATCGTTACATTTCTATACTGTCTTATTATACATTTCCAAGCCATCATGCACTAATTCATATTTTTGTATTAATATTTTAATGTGTCAACTTAGGTTTTAAGAGTATTCATCAATTCGTTTGAGCATTATGTTTTAGTTAATGCATTATAATTTTATCTAATTGTTCATATCATACACTGTGTTTCTTTATGAAAATTTTATTTAAATTGTACATTTTAGTGCTTGTCAATTTCACTTAATACATTAGCCACTTTTTTAACTGCTTAATTTATAAACTATTTTTATAATTTTCTAGATCAACTTATCTAAGTTTCAACTTTCATTATAACCACTCCTTACTTTCAACCATTCTTTTAGAATATCTTCTAAAATGTAATAGAATGCCTCAACTCACTAGCTCCTCTCGAGGATTCTGTCGGCCACATGTAGGTCATACTTTCTTAATGTTTCTGGAGCAGGGGCCACACCTTGTATTTAAGGTATGGTCCAATACCTGGGTCAGGTATAAATCTAGGATAACTGATAAGCCTGTATATGATCTGCACGGTGCACCAGGTTATAAATTTAGCTCAAATTTTAATAGAATGCATTGTCAGACAAATCAGGAATATGCACAAAATTTCAGCCTTCTATCTCTATTAGAAGTGAGTGAAAAAGTGGTCAGCATATTTGATGACAAGAGGAAGTGAACTAAAATAAGGTATACAAAAAAATCTGAAGTAAGTGAATTGAAAGGTGTGGCATTTGATTTATCATAATAAAACAAAATATTACAAATGATAAGTGAAATAAAACATTTTCCAAATAATTTAAATGTATAAAGTGATATTTAAAATAAATGTTTTCAAGCCTAAAACAACTGACAAACAATATTCAAACTTTGATCCGACTTGGAGGTGAAAAACTGGACTCCCTTCACAAACCCCTAATTGGATTTATTTTTTTTAATCTTGTTATATCAATTTAGTAAATGTCTGTGGAATAATGCAGAAAACTACTATGCTATGTCTAGTTAGAACTAAATAATGGTTCTTTAGCTAACCAGGCATGATAAAGAAAATTAGACCTGGTACCAGCAGTTACTACATCTGATCGACCTGGGCATCTGAATTTTGTTAAATTTTTGTTTGTCCCCCCCTCACATTGCGGTTTTGCGTTTGAACTGTGTTCTTTTCATTGTAAAAGCCATATTGTGTTTGTTCCCTAGTACACGTTTTCTAATCACCTTTCCTATCTGTGCCTTCTTCCAAATGTATACTACTAACTACCTCAAAAAGGGAAAGGAGGTTTTCCTTAAAGAGACAATTTAATTGGAAAGTGCTTTGATATAAACTAAAGATGGCACCCTCTAAGCCCATCTCATCTCTTTGGGGCTTAGAGGGGCACTCACCCCCAATCCTTACATCTCTGATTAGTGGATTAGACAATCAAAAGACCAAGTAAAGTTTCAGAAAGTAGACTATCAAACAGTGGGTTGGCTTGATTGCACGGCACTTGGGTTGTGTGGAACAAGATATAAAGATTTGGTTTGCAATCAGAAACATCAACCACACCATATATATTTATAAATAATTGTAAAAACCATAGTTTTTAGGGCAGTCAAGTTTCTTCAATAATCATTTTGCAGCACCCATGCCAGACGATACCATGCTGCAGCAAGGAAAGGCATGTTAGCATCCTACTCCATACAGAATCAGTTGATCAGACATTCAGGAGGTGGACAAATTAGCTACATTTTATAGAGAGTAGGAATGAGAAAGGTAGGCTGATGACAGAGAAATCTGTGTTCAAATCCCAATCGGGTGAACTGAGGGTGGTTTTTCCAAAAATGGGTTTCCACTCCATGCAAATATAGATACATTGTGTCTAAATTTAACCTTACTCATCCTTAGCCCATTAATGTAATTATTACATAGGCTTATAACCAGAACGTGTGGTAATACGCGGTGCTAAAAAAAAGTTCTTACTTCTGCTCCCATGTAGCCTGTCAGTTGAAGCAGCCTCCATTAGCATACATGCTATATTAGCATCGAAATATTGAAGAGTGTAAATATGTGTTAGTGTTTTTATTTTAATTTGTGCTCCTTTATTTTCCTGCTATTCTATCATTTTATTTATTACAAATAATATGATTGAATGTATTCCTAGCATTTCAACTACTGATTCAAATTAACTGAAAACCTGGAGTGAATAACTAATATAATCTAATGATAAATTTCCCAAATCAAGAAAATATGAATTAATAGTTCATTAAACTAACAAGTAAAATGGGTATTTTTTTTAACAGTGGTCTACTGTATGAACTTCCTTCTAGGCAAATTAAGGCCTTGATTTGTAGTTATCATATTGTTCTTTAAAATGTTTTCAATCCAAATTTAAGTCTATTATTGGAAGAATTTTCTTATTAATTTTAAATATCCTCAGGTGAATTTATCCATAGGCCTACTCCTTCAATCAGACTTCTGTAGAACTGATTGTGCCATTTCTTGGTCACACCAAATAAACACAGGTCTTGTGTCTTTTTTGATTTTGGGAAAAGCTATGAACTCTCTTTCTTTATCAAACTTAAAATACACAAAAGCAATTTTCAACCACTTAGATGGTCTCCATTTATGTCAATTTTCATATTTTTAAAATACAGATTTTACATTTCTGAAAAGTTCAAGAACTCATGTTGGTCCATTTCCATTACTTCATAATTTCACTTCTTTGAAGCAGTCTACTATTATATACCAAAGTGAAGGATTGTAGATGTTAACATGTTTTGCAGGCTGTTCAATATGGGCATGTGCAGGGACCGAGTGTTCCAGTTTCAAAAAACAATTATTGTTGGTATGTTCATGGTCTATACTGCATGTTGCCCATATTCATATTCTGGTCCTCCGAGGTGTTAGTAAAAAAAAGTTGACATCTGCCTCTTTTTTAAAAAAAAAAGTATTTCAACAAACCGGATGCAATTTCGAATGTTCTTTGTTTGGCAATTCCTTCATGCCACATGAAGATCATTGCTTTATTTCTGCTGCAATCATAAATAGTCACATTATAAACTGCAATTCTTCACTTAAAAATTACAGATTTAGTACTAATAGGAGGACAAATATCAAACTCTAGGAGATGATATTTTCCTTAGTTTTATTTTATTAATAACATTCATATTCATTTCTTGCTAAATGTTGGTAATGGTGTTCTTTTTGTAGCAATTTTATCATCTGAGGAGTTAACAAATTCATATAAGTGATTACAATGATCATTAGGTGGAACAGCAAGCACCAGAATACGCTTTGTTATTGGAAGCATTCTTAACAATGACACCACCATTTTAAATATACTAGATTTCATTCAAAATATAATAAATTAAAACTGATAAGTTTCAGGTTTTTATAAGTGGTGCCAACTCATTTAATCACTTTAATAAAATGTATAAAGTTATTTGAAATACTTTTTCTATCATTGTTTGTCTTTTCATAGAACAATACAATCAATTAAGTATTGTTATGAATATTATTAACTGAAAAACAATTAGATATTAAGTTTAGTTTGTAAAATAAACATGTTTTTAATTATTCATAGAACAATACAATCAATTAAGTATTGTTATGAATATTATTAACTGAAAAACTATTAGATATTAAGTTTAGTTTGTAAAATAAACTTGTTTTTAATTAGAGTCAGAAAAACATAAGATGTCTTAAGTTTCTCTTCCTAAACCCCTTTTCAAAAGTGTATTAGTTAGGAAACAGACAAACTGAAGAGCAGTTAAGTTTGTCTGACACTAATCAAGAATTTTAATTTGATCACATCAAATTTAATTAGATAAAAACCTAACTTAGAGTAATTTTGGCAATACTTTTTGATACAAAATATAACAAATATTTTAGTCCAATAAAGTGAAATCATTGATTTTAGAGATATGTACCTCTTGTTTTTAGGTGAAGATATGCTCTAGCCGCTGAGAGAAGGTGTTATTAGCCACATTATCAGAAAACCAAAGGTGTGATTATAATTATGATAAAGAAAAGCAATAAAAGACCAGATGACACCACTGACTCACCATTGTAAAGACCGTGTAACCTAATTCTGTAACGCAAGACCTTCGCTGATATTTTTGCACATGCTGTACGACCACTCGAACCCCACAAAGATGGCTCCATTCACTGGGAATGCCCTTAAAGTGTTGACTAGGAAACCTCGCCCGAATACTGCCAAACCGTCATGACGATAGCTCTTGATGAAGCAGTCCAATGTGCCCTTGTACTTTGGGTTAAGAGGGTCATCTGACTGGATCCGAGACTTTATTACGTCCAGTGGGATGATTACCCCCCAAGAAATAATTCCTAAACAGAGAGCATGACATAACTTGCAACTAGTATTTTAATGTATGGTTTCACAACAAAATAAACACCAATTTTAGCGATAATTTCTCATCAACCTAAATACTACATTTTACTTTATTTAATAATAGCTATAAATGTTTTTATAGATAAAGATACACAATAGTTTTAAATTAAGGTGACCACCTCGGTCAACAAGTAAGTCGTCCCCCGAGAATGTGTTCTATATCCAATTTTTTACTTTTGTGTAAAAGAGCATTGAAGTTTGACCTTGTGTATAAAACCAATGTTACTAGATGACAACTCGAGTTTGTATCTTCTTAAGTAATTATATAGTAGTCTCAATTTCCCCACAGGTGAATCATATACATTCTAAATAAACGTAAACACCAAATGTCTCAAATTTAATAATTTTGGAGATAGAACACTTGCATTCTCGGGTGACGAAGTATCAATCACTGTTCGGCCAACCGGCCTAAAATATAATTGTCTGTGTCATTTTCCGGGACTACTTCATCCTGTCTAAGCTTATACTCCCTTTTACATTCAACATACAAACACCATTTTGTTATGTCAACAAGAGGGGAGAGAAAACTATGAAACTTCTTATCTCACGGTAAAGAAGAAAGCTTGCTTCTAGTTTTCAAATATCTTATTTTATGTAGTGAGCTTATAAAAAAAACTGTATTTGTTAGACGAGGGCTAAATATAGATAGACCCTCTTTTCATCAATCTTTGTCTTATTGCTCTGCAAATATGATTAAAAGTCATTGAAAATGAGTTAACATCACATTTTCACACTTTTTTTTTCTATTGATGAAACTCTAACTATAGGCTTGTTAAAAAAAAAGCACCCTGTTGGAATATTTTGACTTTACTATTTCTTAGAAATACTGTATGAATTCAATATAAAAACAAACAAAAAGAACACATGCATGCAATTGTTCTGTAACACATTTACTTACAAATCCATAGCCAAGCTAACAAAAACACAGTTAGTTACTGGACATTGTATGTTATAAGCAAACAAGCTGTTTCAACTCGAACAAGACACCTCAGCAAAATAATGATTTTATTTGTCTTCATTAGTGCATTTAATCAACACTTTTAGACCCATGGTTCTATCAGCATGTGACTTGTCAACTATTTTAAACCTGGGTTAGCAGCCCGAGTGCGAGCAATCGTTCTGGGAAGTTGAATTCCATTTTTCAGGCACTGGTTGTGATGAAATCAGGGGCATGTCTGGTTATGGGGACACACCTAATCTGATGTTTGCAGTAGCCGCCCATATTTTGGGTGTGCTATGTTGCCATGTTATGTATGCCTCTTGACATTATGGCACTTCTAAGAAGAAAGAACAAAATATGTCATCAAGCTTATATTAGATTGGCCTACAAAACATGCATTTTGTTATCAACCAAACGAATGTTATTTATTCAAAGCGTATTTTTCCATCCTTCTGTAAAGTTGCTTAGCTTACCTTCTAATTTTCTATCCCAGGGCAAATATATAAAAATCCATTTTGGAGGGTTAAGTGGTGTGTATGTGGGGAGGAGACTCTTGAGCACTCACATATTTAACAATGTCGGGAGGAAATAGTTTGCTTGTGATAGTTGAATTAACATTTCCATAACTATGATACTTGATGCCACAGGGCTGATTTCAGCAAACACTCAAAATATAAAATGACTTAGATGACGTCTTTTGATGTGTTTAGTGTAGATTCTTTATAATTCAGGACTCAATTATAGAATACATTTTTTATTTTCTTATTAATATATTGAAAAAATGTATTTAAATTTTAATCAAATATAGAAAATGTTAAAAAAAAGTTTCAGAAATCTAGGATCTTGTAATACTCGAGTGTCTTACTAAACATAGATACACAAATACACAGAGAAAATAGGCAGTTTTATCTTTCGATAATAAAAAAAGAAAATTAAAAAAAAACGTTAGTTGGGTTTACATAAAAAAGTGTTCTACATGTTGTCCTTTCATTTACACACAAATTTCACATCTTCGAATGAGACTGTTATGTGCTCTTTGAAAACTCCCTGGATTCATTTGAATCATCTGACAACTGTTTACAACTCTATTTTGTAAGTTTGCTAGAGCATTTATTGGAGAAGAATAGATTGAACTCCAAAGAATGAAGGCCAGGGGACCGAGGGGCGGTACATGCTACTGGACCTATCTATCTTCTATTATGTTCTCATTGAGGTGTTTTCTAACAATTAGCAAAACATTAAATGGAGCCCCATAATGCATAAGCGACATTTGTTGTCTTTCTTTAAGGGGCACATCCTCCAATAAAAAGGGTAAATCATTCTGTAAAAAGTTATGATAGCCTGCACCTGTTAGTCTGTTCAGCAAAACGAGCGGTTCTACTAACCTGTCTTCTAAAATGACCAGCCATGCATTTCTTGAATATTGCTGTTACCATCTTGATTCGAGAATGGCATGAGGATTTTCGTCTGCCTATATATGATTATCATGAAAGTTAATTAAATTAATTACAAAAACAAAAAGGTCAAATTGTATCTCTGTGAGTTGATTTGTAGATCTATATTCACTAAGACTTTTTTAACTCATTTTAATGAGTAGTACAAGATCCTAAATTTCTGAATTCTTATTTGTAATACCTTGTATTAGTTGGAATTTTGAGGGGGGTCCAGACCCTCCATCCTTACCTACTGCATTTTGAAACTAAACATATGTTTTTCTGAAGAAAGCAAAACTTTTAAACAAGGCTTAACACTTTAATACCTTAGATCAGCGGTTCTGAAACTCTTTTTAGATTGTACCCCTTGGCCATAGCTAAAAGTTGAATGCACCCCAAGATAAAAAAAAATCCAAATGACAGGCTTTGAAAAATATGGCCATGGTGATATGATCTATTTAATCTATTGGGAAAAAATATCCGTTAACAAAATATTTCTAATGGGACAAAGCTAGTTAGAGAGAATCCTTTTGTTATAGACTTAACATTATCTCTTATTGAGAATCGTTGTGATCAGTTAAAAAGACATCATTTTACTTTAAAAAGTCTGTAGAAAAGTTTTACACATTTTCTTCACAAATTTGTTCAAAAATAGAGGAAAAAAGTAAACCTAAACACAATATTTTCAAATCAAAATTTTTAATTGTAATTCTGGAGCTGACAAATTATGAATCCCAAAGTTTCTCGGTGAGAGGGGTTTGGCTGCATGTTTTGGCACACCTTTTTTTATGTCTGGTTGTCCAGTTGAAACTTTCAGAAATGTTGAGAAAGGCATCATAAACTGCTAATGTAGAAGGTGTCAAGTAGATGGTTGAAAATTTTCAGAAATTGGTCAATAGCCAAGAGCAAATATGGAGAAAAGAGGGTTGGAAATAACCAGATAACGGTAACTGCCAAAAATTAGGATTTTCCACAAGTCTCTTGTTATTTTGTCAACTTTCCCTCGAGAGCTGCTCACATACCCCAGTTTGAGAACCGCTGCCTTAGATGAATATAAAGATGTGCAAAAAAAGTTTTTTTTTAATGTTTCAATATTTTATTATTATTTGTTCCATAATCTGTATTTATGTACTTCATTAAGTTTCACAGAATAATATGTGAGTATAGCATGAGAACGGCTGTTGATATTCTCCTCACCACATACCCTCGAAACATTCTTTGCAGTGACATAAGCTATTAGGATAGGAACATGCACATGTGAGATTGATTATGCCTGACCCAAGTTTGGAACATTCACCCCCACTTGCACAGCGTACCTGCGAAACCTCCGGCCATCATTATCATGAAGAGGTTCTTGGAGCCAGGTTGTCCCTCAATACACCCATTATAAACTGACATGTACACGCTGGATGCTATTACGTCTCTAGAAGAAAGCAACTCGACAATGAGACAAAAGCTAAATGCTCTGCAGCTTTGTTCGGTGCTTGAAATAAATCAGAACTGTGCTAAGTGTTTTAAGGTATAGTATTCAAATGTTCTATAGTTGCAAAAATAGTGGGAAAAAATGTATAAGGTTTAAGTAGGACAGTCAGTGTCTTATGGACAGTGTAATATTTTTTTAATAACATCGATATTTTGTTGACTTTTTATTCTCTAGTTTCAGCCTCCTATAAATAACAGGTACACTCCGTTTACTCTTGAAGGTAGCAGTCTTACCTTAACTGATCCCACCATGGCTCTATCTTATAAGCTGCACCAGGGTATAACCCGTTGAAGTAAGTTTAAAACCTTCGAGGGTAGATGCAGTGTACACAAAACCCCAACTATCTCAACAGTTTCCTTTACATTTATTGTTCGTTCAGTCACCTTGATAATGTTAAGCCTTATAGGTGATTTTTCTTTGTGTATTTATACTAATAGACTAGGGATAAGGTAGGTAGCATCTAGACAATATATGTTTGAGGGTATTGTGGGAAACTATTTAGAGGAAAAAAACAACCTTCAGTACACTTGACTGGGATTCAAATCCTTGACCTTCCCTTCATCAGCAAACCAGACAAGGTGTGTTGTTAGCCCGCCTGCCCACCAATGCATGTGCTAGAACGGTTTTGAGTTATAATCCAATTTAAAATTAAACCAATAGTTGCTGTAGACAGGGGAGTCAAGTTCATACCCAGGTACGATGCACTGGGTATGTTTGTTTATCACATGATTTTATCATTCTCTCTCTATGCTAATGTGGGTATATTATCCGAGAGCTCATCCATACAACTTATATACAGAGTATTCAAATAAAATGTATGCATACTTTGCATGTTATCAAACATAAAAATGGGAATAAAATCAAAATTATAGCAAGAACATTACGACGAGGGCATTGGTTTATCTGTACCTTCTGTAGTCTAGTAGTGGTATATTCCGCCAGATGCAATGTAAATTAAAATGGCGGAGTCAAATTTATCGTTTGAGCAACATTAAGGGTATTCTTAAGTGTTAATGGAAAACAGAGAATGTCAATGAGGTGCAAAGACGTTGGAGAAGTGAATCTGAAACACCAACACAGGTAACAATTGCAAGATTGCATTACAAGTTTGAAGCCGATAGAACAGTGAAAAATGTGAATAAGGAATGGTCCAGAATACCGAGAACGTCAACAAGCAATGAAAGTGTTGCAGTAGTGCTATAGACACACGTAAGTCTGTAAAACAATGCTCTTGTGAGAGTGGTATTTGTAAATCCAGTGTTCAGCGCACTTTGCGGTGTGTGAAGTGGAAACCATACATTCCAAGACTACTCCATTCAATGAAAGAGGATGATCCAAATAGGAGACTTTTTGAGGGGTTTTTGCACATGTGTAAAGAAAGGGAAGATTTCCAAGATTTAATGGTTTGATCCGATTACACCACTTTTAAATTTAATGGTACTATTAAATGATAAAATTGTGCCGCTGAAAATCCACACGTTATGGATTAACAAGCAGTTAATCTCCAGGGATATCTCTCTTGAAAAGGAATGATAAGGCCATATTTCTTTGAAGCAACCATCACAAGTCTCATCTACCTAACAATGTTGCAAGACAAGTCCTAACTCCTCTTAGTAACCTATTTTGGGATGAAGAGCATTACTTTCAGCAGGATGATGGACCACCACATTACCACACCAATGTTAGAGATTTTCTCGATGGCAATTTCCTCAGGAGATGGCTAGGACGAAGAGAAAGTGTGGAGAATCCACCTCAATCTCTTGACTTATCACCAATGAACTTGTACCTGTGGGGTACTCTAAAGAACACTGCGAGACACGAGACACGAAATTGAAACTACCTGTGCTGCTATTCAACTAGAAACAATACACCATGTATGTTGCTCTGTCGCACATCATTGTCAACGATGCATTGATACTGAAGATGGTCATTTGAACATTTGTAGCTTGAATGTAACCAACACATCAACAAGATGATGTATATCCTTTTTACTTGTTAAAATATATGGTAATAAAATGTGTATACTTTTATTGGGATATCCTATATTTTGTATGTTTCAAGTATTACTACCTATTTGGAAATATTCTCGAAACCGAATCGAAATTCATATATTTTTTGTTAATGGTGTTTTGCATGTAAAAATATTACATTATGACTATTTACATAACTTTCACTAAAATCATTTAGAAATTTTTTTTATTGCACAAATGTTTAAGATATTTTGTTCTAATCTGATAGATCAAGTTAATATCACCTGCAAATCAATTACTTTGGGTTGTTTTAATATAAATATTAATTGATTCTAATGTATATAACAGTTCGGAGTGGTACTAATTGAACATACAGTATAGTATACTAAGTATTTTAATTTTTGATTGTCTATATTATTTTTGGTGAAGCTTCTTAGTTGTTAAAGCCAAATTTTATTTTCATAGTGAAGTTGAAGCTGATATTTGTTTTGAAGTAAAGTCAAAGTTTCTAAAAGTTCACGCACACAATTTCTGTGACTGTATACCCAGAGTATGACTATGAAACTAGTGGTGTATAGCTAGAGTTCTAACCACTCAAACTTATTCACATGAATGTGTCATAATTTTAATTTAGTTTTATGTAGTTACAGCTGTGGTAGCCCAAATTAAACCGGTTCAACAAGAAACCTCCCAGTGTCCAAATTCCCCCCCTCCATCAGTCTGCACAAAGCTTGGAAAAAGTTTTTGAGCTTATTTCAGGTAAAATGCTGTCGACATTTTAATCAGCTCTCATCTACAAATACCTTCTGCCTTTCCCCTTTAAAAATATTAATTGGAAGATCTAAGTTTAGAGTCAAGCATCGGTGCCCAAAGGGGCCTCTGTACTAAATACACTAATGGGTTAGGGATGATGAAGGTCAAATTTAAAGGAAGTGTACCCACAATGGCATTGGGAGGTGTATCAATATTTGGTGGGAAGAGAGTGGGAAACCATTTAGAATAAACCATCCTCAATACACCCAACTGGGATTGAACTGTAATCTTCCAGTCATCGGCAGTATAGTCTATTATGAGAGTGACATTGATACATAATTTGTATCCTAGCTCTATGTACCTAAAATTTAATGTTACTTCCATTTCCTAAGTCTTGCCTTATTAATTTGATATATGTGTGTGTTTGTGTGACCTGAGAGTTGAATAGTTGGCTTATTTAATCATGAATTTAATTTTTTAGTGAAAAGTTTAGAATGTAATGTTGACTATGAGGCTAGAAAATAACATACAAACAATAAAGTAGAATCTAGATAGTTTGAGGCAGGGATACGCCCAGATGCATGGTCATGTGGTAAAACATATGCACAGTATGTTTCCTCTTGCATAGCCTAAACCGATGAATGATGTGTGGTCAAGCAGCAAAACAATCATCATAAGTGGAGAAATAGAAAGCACTTGATGGCTTTTTTTTAAATTCTAATATTAAAATATGTTTATATTAATTACTCAATTATTTTGATTCTATTTAATTTAAAGCTATCTATTAACTACTTTTTTTAACTAAAAAGCATGAAAGTATTTTCATTTTATCAGTTTTCTTCTTCTTAAGTCAGCAACTAAAAGGTTGGGTTGGATGGGATTCCTATCCATCCAGTGCTGAGTACGCAATAAGCCCCTTGGCTGGTTAGTGCTGCTTGCACCATCTGGTATAAGTCCCATGTACTAGGGGCATTCTCAAGGATGAACATTGTGAAGTCTAAATTGAGGATGGTGGTTCCCGAATGCCTTCCACAATGAATTTCTATGAGAGAGTGCGAAAGTTATTTTCACATGTCACAATCGACATGGGACTGACGACTTTACTTCCTCTCTGAAGGAAGTTGTCCCATGGATGTTTATCACTCATGAAAATTCCATCGACCTCGGCTGGGTTTGAACCCACAAACATTGAGTTCTGAGGTGAGCACTTTACCCCAAGACCACTGAGGTTAACTTTATCCGACTATACCATACATTACAGTTTTAGATAGTTTAAAACGAACCCAGTCAGCTCAAACTATTGAGACACTACTGTACTTTGTATTATTCCAATATCCAAACTACATTTGTTTGTGTACAGGTTTTCAAAGTATTATTTTGTATGTTATCTCTTTATTAATTTAGTAAAAGATTTTTTAACAGATATAATATCGATATTAAAAGCTTGTGAATTAATTCTTATAGCACAGTGGTGGATTTAAAATGTTTGCGCCCCTAGACACAGTTATAATATGCGACCCTTCCCACCCCCATCGTCAAGGTCTTTAGGAAGTTTCGGAGGAAATAGGTGTTGGGGGGGGGGAGTGGAAGTTAGTATTCAAGAAACGATTTCTATGAAAGATAATCAGGCATGTACAGTACATGCCCTACAGTAGCTTGAGTTAACATTATGAAGAAGGGGAGACTGACCTCAGTTACAAAGCGATTGCAAAGTACAGTTATTTAAAAAGAGATACTGTCATTCTGACTTTAACTTGAATATTTCGAGAATGTTAGCCAATAATGTTTGAACATAGTTATTAAAAACAAAATACTACAATAAAAATAATATTATCCAAAATATTTTGCCCCCCCTAGGCCCGTGCCTAGTGAGCCTATAGTGTAAATTCGCTTCTGCCTATGCATCTAAGATATTTTATAAGTTTGCAAGATTTGTGTTCCCTTTCCACCTCAAACACCTTCATGTTTAGATAAACAATTAGATGTAAGGTGCTATGAGCTTTTTTTTATAAAAAAAATCATGGCTGCTTGTATACAATTTATGTATATTTCCTGTACTCTGTTCATGTCGATGATAAATGAATAAATCCCCTATTCCTAATAATTGTGATATCAAAGTACAGTGTAACTGATGGTTTTTACATTCGTTTTGGTATCTAGACATATATCCACTTCAAGCACCGAGCAAATATATTTAAATTTAATAACTAAATGCATAGATCATATCATTACAAAAAGAGATGTTTTTTTAGAAAAAATTATGTAACCTTTTTTATGTCTTTTAAATATTTGTATATGAATAAAAGAATTGAGTGCAACCTGTTTATTACTTGAATATTTTAACCTTGGAATACATTTTGGGCTAATTCAAAAAAAGGCATTTTGAATGCTACATGAGCACTACTCCAGCATTTAACCCTCAAGCGGGCGCAGTGGGGTATAAAGTACCCCAATATTTGTTAGGGTGGTAACACTCTCAGATGCCTGAGTAGTGTGCTACATTTTTATATTCCTTTGTTGTGACAATGATTAACTGCTGATAGGTTGGAATTAAATTAATGTAACTAATAGTTTGTAAATTAAAGCTTTTTGAAGCAAACTCATTGTTGACACATGAAATATTCACGCGCCTGCTCAAGTAACACAAGTTTTAGATTTATTAAATAGATTTTTGAACCAATTATTCTACTGTTTAGTGTAGTTATTAGTTACATCTTTTTATTTTACTTATTGAAGTAAGGATCTTGAGTTTAATTCCTGGTGAGGCTATAAAGTTATTATTGGTGAATTTATAGTCTGTGTTCTAAGTTTTTGTATGCATTAGAAATAAATTAGTTCACAGGTTGTGTGCTGATAAAACAAATTGGTTTTAGAAAGTGTACAAATTTAATTTTACCTACTTTGGATGATGCATCACACAAAAGTTGGTAAAGGTTTGCATAAATTTTTAGGCAAGGATCAAGAGCAATAATTACATTCCTAATTGAAAAAAAAAAAAATCATTTTACCCTTTTTCTCTATAAATTATGTTTTTAAATTATGTGTATTCAAATTGTATTATTTTGTATCTGTACCAATTAGTTAAATAAAAGACTAACAGTTTTATTATAATAGAAAATTATAATAAAAGACTAACAGTTTTATTATAATAGAAAATTATATCCCTTTCCATGTTATTAAATATGGCATTTTCTATTCTATTTACTCACAGAACAATAAAGATGATATTACAATAGTTTCATTTTATTTATTAAGATGTGTTTAAAGTAACACTAACTAACCACTCAAGAGTTAAAATGATTTAGAAGTGTTTTTTTTAATTCAGTATTTTTAAGCATTTACATGCTAGACAAGTACTCTATTACTATAAATATAATTACTTTAAACAATGGGTAATTTTACACACTTTTTATCATTCTTTAGTCATCTTTATTTGCTAAATGACATTTTCACTAGTCAATTAGAAGAAAGCAGTATTTTTACACACCTTTACAAAACAATATAGTGTATTCAAAGTAAAAATATGGATAAATCTTTTACCATCACATATGCTGTATCTTGAATATGACCAAGATAAAGTTTTTATCTCATACACTTTGGTAGTAAAGAATATGTTACTAATTTTTATAAACTTTTATCACAAATTAACAATTCATAATAAAATTGTCCTTATATTTTCATTGCAGCTCCATAGTTTAAATTATTATTATCCAATATATTCATAATTACTATCAACCAAGGACTACAGCTGGATCAAAACGTATCTCACCTCCCATATATTTCAATAATAAAACTGAAGCTATGGTTCCTCTGGGACTTGAACCGCATCACCACCTCATGAAGACCTGCACCTCCACGAGTGATGTTAGCGTAACCACCAGTCCCATCTGTGACCTGATCCAGAGCCAACACCTGTGTGATGGTGGCGTTAGTGTAGCCCAACGAGGGGTACCTCAGATCTGCCGTCACCACTTGGAACAACTTGTAGCTCCTCTTGACTAGTTCCCGATGCAGGATACGGTCTCCATACACCCGCCAGCCCTGGGACAGGTTGTGGGAGTTGTTGTTGCGAGTCACTTGATACTCCAAGGAGGGGTAGTAATATGCCAAGGCCCCGTTCACCACGGCTATGTGCAGCAGCAGTGTCACGCATGCCAGAATAACTGGACGTGCAACCATCGCAACTTTGATATTTTCTTAAATAGGCCTTTAAACTATTGCAAACTATTGATACGAATAAAATGTGACTGTCTTAAGATGAATTAATATTAGAACCAATCTTAATACAATCAGTCTAAATACACTTTGCAGCAATTCTACTTTAGTAAGACTAGAGAGCTATTGCACAGTTTGTTAGAACTCCCGATGATTTAAACTTGTTGTTGGTGCATGGCTCCAAGTAAAACTGTTAACAAGCACTTGTAAATGATCTATTTAACAGATACCTTCTAATCCCACGCTACAAGACACCTCTCACTCTCTACACAGTCATGGCAAGGCCCTCGATGATTTATAACATGTTTGTTGGTAGTTTCAGAGGAGATATTTATAAGGGATGTCCAATAAGATAATTTATTCTTTTAGGACTGATTTTCTTTACCTGTATTTCTATTTTTTTTTTTAAAAAAACCTTGTCATAAATTATGCAAATAATAAAGATGGGGCCGAGCCCTATGGAATGACGACCTTCGGAAAAACAATAATGAATAAAAAAGATTATGAAACAGTTTCTTTTCAGAAATATGATCCACTAAAAGTATCATTTGTCATTGTTTTAACATTATTATAAATACGCTTTAGCGGCAATATTAGTCTTTAATGACTAGCCAAACTGACCCTATAATTTACTCAAAGTAAGTTAACAAAAATACATCATCAAGCAGCAGAAATAAATGGATAATTTTTGCCCATGAAACCCTGAATAGTACATATATTTTGAGGCATCCAGTACTGTTAGGATGTGTGTGACACCAACACTTCCTTCATATGTAAATATTTCATGTCATAAAGCTATATATCTCAAAAGTAAACAGAAGCAACACTTTTACAGGGCCACACACCTTCCAAGAACAAAGTTAATTAGTTGTATTTCATCCCTTTGCTGTGGATAAATAATTGAGGGCAATATGCATTGTGTCATATTATTACATGATTTATATATAGATATTTATGAAATATGATGCTGCCAACATAATTTGAGGAAAACAAATTTGCCAAAAACTCTGATGTACTTAAACCACTTATGTTCTCACAGAGAAAATGTTATTCACACAAAGCCACTTGATGGGATGGTAATGACTGAACAAGTCTTCTACAAGTAAAATGCAAATTTTAAACTCAGCAATTTTAACACCAGGGGTGGCCAACTTTGTTTTAATTAAGTTTTATTTAAATTTTAATAGCTATGATAGGTTCGACAACTTAGCTCAGTCAGTACCATGTTTGTCTACTGAGCAAAGGGCCCGGGTTCGATTGCTGGAATGGCCAAAATAATTATCATTGGTGAAGTTTTCTCCTTTCACAGTGATAAATTAATGAACAGGGGATGGATGTTGTGTCTGTTTTAGATTTATTTAGATTATAAGTTATGTGCCGATATAATCAGTTGGTTCAGAACAAACACGTTAAATGTTTCAAATAAATGAAAGAACATCTATGTTTGGATTCTGGCTTAAAGAAACTCTAAAAGAAAATTACAAACTTTTTATTCATTAGTATTGATAATATCTATGAAAAGTGACACCTGCAAATCATATGACTTCACATATGGATTAAAATATATTAACTATGTTATAAACTGTCAATTTTCCTTGCCATCAAACTCAGACTGTATGTATGTATGTATGTATTTGTCCTACAAACAGGGTATAAAGTTGGGTTTCAATATAGATATACTATTTTTTACGGCACCTCATCTTACCTCCCTTTCAGGTTATACACCTTTGTACTAATCACACTAATGTGCTGGGGATTAGGAATATTGAATTTAGAATAAGGTAACCGAATTTGCATGGGGGAAAGTGGAAAACCATTTAGGAACAACCACCCTCAGTAGACCTGACTGGGATCGAACCTTGATCTCCCCATCTCTGGCAGTCAAGTAGAGCACCTTAGACCATGTGCCCACTGAAGCAGGTTTTTGGAATGTAATAAATATATTTATAGTATCCAACATTGACAAAAGTAACTATATCCTTTAGAAATAAAACTTGGCACAATCCGTAAAATGTGACACCTGTAAAATATATAAAATTGCTGTATGAATACATCAAAATAGTTGACTTACATTTTAATCATCATAAGTTTTATATTATGGTGAGTCAATCATATTTATTTAAAGAAATAATAAGACTTTAAAAAAGAGTATAATAATATTGTTTTTATATAAATGATATGGATTGAATCATTAAAAGTTAGTTGGCAATTATAAAAACGAATTAGACAATATTCTGACTAAAAATAGGTTGATAAGATTTGATGTTTGACAATATGAAGTGTAGAATAAAAATTGATTTAAAATACAATAATTAAATTTTTTAAATAAATTAACGTTATAAAATGATTTGTAAAGTTTGACCTATAATTGAAAATTGAAAATATAAAATTTAGTATTTCCAAATCATTAAAATAAGTACCATGTTATGAATTATGATAAAAAAAATACTACCCCATCGGTACACTTTAGATATTAAAAGCATATCATTGAGTCATGTCAGAAACAATATTTACAATATTGAATTAAAATGACATGTAAATTAAAAAGTCATGAATTTATAAACACAGAGAAATGATGATGAACAATTATAATCAAACAAAAGTTTATTAATTAATGGTCAAATAGCAAAGTAGAAAATACTAGCAAATCATGAAGTAATAATAATTAATACTAAGAATATGTTTTCATAAATATTTTCCTTAAAATAGTAGAATTTAAAGTCTTATATTGAGAATAGCCCCATGCTCCTTTATATTAAACGTTGGCAAAAACCAGCCGTTGAATTTTAACTCTCGACATGTTACAGTATATTATAATACCATCATCAAGATTGAAGCTTCAAAGCACAAATGTTGTTGCTTATGTTTATTGGTTTCCTCTTTTAGGAAGTTGTGTTGCGCGTTTCACACTCCTCCCTGATGAGTTCTGATAGAATGAAACCTAGGTCGGGGGATTGGGTGATAATGATCAATTTTCTTCAAGAGGCAATCATTACCTTTTTGTCAAGTGGCAGCAATGTAAAGTGTGAACTGTATTCTTATCTTCATTGTAAAAGCCATATTGTGTTTGTTACCTTTTATATGTTTTATATCCACCTTTCCTATACCTTCTTACAAATATGTTTAGCTAAATTCCTTAGAGAAAAATGTAAAAAATATACATCATAAATATTTAAAGAGATCCAAAAAATTCCTTAAGTTCTTCTTACTAAAGCTTTCAAAAGTGACATGTTTTCTAGATTAATAGTAGCCCCTTGTTTTTTTCCTGAGATTTCCTAAGATTTATTTTGTACTATTTCTGAGATGTGAACATTATTCTTTTTTACCGGGTCATTCACTTGGCCAAGACCTCCACCAGTTATGTGGTTCTTTATTATTGTACAGTAATAAACCTAACTGAATATTCATTTCGAGAACAAGACACATTGAAAAGAGCAAGCCATAGCCACTGTATGGTGAACAATACATTAAGAGAGCCAAGCTAACACTAAGACTATTATTAACAAGACACAAGAAAGGCAAGACATTGGTAAGGGTGTTACATGAGAAAGTGCTGTGAAGCGTTGCAGACATTTAAAAATTCCGGATTTTTTATTAAATTGTTGGATATTTTTAAGTATTGTTTTCACCAAAATGTAGGTGAAAGTTCTGAACAGTTAAAAAATTTATATTCAAACTGTAAAGCGTTTTTTAAAAATTTGGGATAACTTGTATAAAACCCTAAGAAACAATTCCACATTATCTTAAAATTTTCTGTTGGGACCTTATAAAAACCTGATTTTAATTTTGGAGGAAGGCTGGATCTAGGTTTTTAACCTTTTGCTTTTATTTCAGAAGTACAAATATTCGCATATAGCGTTAATGATTTTTTTTTAACTTTAAACTAAAATTTTTAACTTTTTAAATGGTCAAAAACCTGCCAATAATTTTCGCCTACATTCTGTTGGAAAAGATATTTAAAAAATAACAAACAACTTCTTAAATGATGCAGGATTTCTAAATGTCTGCAGTACCTCCTAGTTCTCTACCGTGTAGCACCTTTAATGGTATTACATGTATTCAGGTTAGGTGAGCTGGGGAGTCAGTTTTCAATCCCCAATTTGATGAGCAGAGGGAGATTTTTTTTTTCAATTATAATTGTTTACCAATCTCTCGCGAATCAATTGCTGTGATATTCCTTTGGAATTCATATCTCCCCTCATATAACCTTGGATTAAAAGACATGCAGTATATATCACATGGACTTAGAAAAACCCTGCACACAACAAATCTGGACATGAGATGTAAGATATTTCAAGAACAAGGACAGTTCAGCAGTCAGGATACTAGCAACAAAATTACTGTAAATAGTTTATTATTATTTATTTGTTTTACAGGCACTTTGCATAAATGGGGTTATTAGAACTAGAGATGGGTTTATTCCAATCTTTTTAAATCCAAATCCTCATTTTGCATAATAATACCAACCCTTGAATTAAAATTTGAATATTATAAAATATTATGGTGGAAATTGACTTTGCTCTGGTTTGTCTCTGGGTTCATCATTAAATTAGATTAAATATGATTGAAAGATAAGACCTGAATACGGGAATTGAACCTAATGTATTTGGCTGAGCCATGATCTTATCACTGAGCTATCCAGGATCTGTCCCGTGCTCATGGTCATTCTTCGCTCACAGTTTAAGACAGAGTCTGTGATGGACATGTGACTTCATAGATTTCTAGAGCTATCATTGAACTACAGCTACCAGTGACTCAAGGTCAGCTTTATGCTGCAGTTGTACACAATTAAATTTTACAGAGTTGGTGAAAATACACAAAGATGGAAATTAACTTTGGTTGATTTTAATTAACTCACATGACCATCAGAGACTGCTTTAAACTATGAGTGAATAATGAATGTGAGCATGGGACAATTCCTGGATAGCTTAGTTGTAGAGCATTCACGTGTAATGCCAAAGGTTCTGGGTATGATACTGATTTAAGGTGTCATTTTTCAACTATATTTTATTTTTAAGTAGAACGCAAGGATAAGAAATTAACTTTCCTCCATTATTATGATTTTTTCCTTATTCCATTTTGATTCTGTTAACATTAATTCTTAAATTGTAAATAAATGTAAAATGTTTGTTGTTATAGTGGCAATCAAAATTGTATTTAATAATTCTTAAATCTCAAATCTGACAATTTTTTTAGTTCTCAAATTGAAGGCACCATCATGGAAACTTAAACCACACATACACACACACACACACACACACACAAGACACACAATAGTGGTCTAGAAGTCTAAAACATTAAACTCTCATTGCATAGTACCATCATTGCCAGGGAGGATGGAGTTTGAGTCTTGGCTGGGTGCAATGCATATGGTTTTCCTGCCCTCTATCCAAACTGATGCAGGTGTACTTACTGCTTACTATTCTCGTTACTGTATCATTGATTAAGCCATCATAACACATTGTGAATTCGAAATTAGTTGTACAATGTAACAAAATACATTTTCAGAAGACCTTCTGTTTGTGTTAAAGGGAATCGTGTGCATTATAAATTGGTCAATGGTTTAATTGATTTCCGAATGAGTTAATGTGATAAAATGAGCCCCTCAGAGAACCCCTTATTCTCTTAAAACACTGGAATATACCTGCATTTGAGCCACACGATAGTAAATATATTCTTGAGTCCTTTTAAAACACTAGGTAAGAAGTTCTAAGAAAAAAAATCCTTATCTTCTTTGAGCCGATAAGCCATCCATGAGTTTTGATTGTAAGATTATCTGATAAATAGAAAATAAACGAACAGATTGGATGGAGAAGTCTACTCCCAGCTGTTAACACTCGATGTGTTTTTTCACTGATTGTTTTGAAAGCTATTAACGTAGATTAATCAAATAGCTGAAGCTATTATTTATGCTTTTTTTTAGTGAGGAATTCTCCATCTAGATATAATCTTATGATAATTTAAAAATGACACCTGAACATGGGAATCGAACCCGGGACCTTTGGCTTAGTACGCCAATACTCTAACCACTGAGCTATCCAGGAATCGTCCCGTGCCCAGGGTCATTCTTCACTCATATTTTAAGGAAGAGTCTATGATAGACGTGCAGAACTCGTCGGCTATAAATTTGTGATTTTATTAGGACCACGAGCTATCAGATATGAGTGAAGAATGACCCTGGGCACGGACAATTCCTGGATAGCTCAGTGGTTAGAGCATTGGCGTACTAAGCCAAAGGTCCCGGGTTCGATTCTCGTGTCCAGGTGTCATTTTTCAATTTTCAGAAGATGTTAACATAGAGATTAATAATATAGTTTATATTAATAAGCAGTATGTTACTCGATCCACCAAATGAATTCACAAATGAAAATGTAATTAATTTATTTGTAAAGTTAATTTATTTATCAGTTTAACTGATAAAATAACTGTAAATAAATAAATAAATAACTGTAAATATACAATAGTGAAAACTGACCATGCAAATTATCTTTAGAATAACAAACTTGCTACCCATAAGCACGTGGAATAAATTTAAAGCTCGCTTGGTCTAGTTTCCTGGTGATGGGAAAGCTCAGACTCGAATCCTGACTGGGTGTTCTGAGAGTGATTTTACTAAGTGGTTTTCCACTTTCCCTCTACACAATTTTGAGTACATTTCTACTCAATTCTAGCCTTCTCATCCCTACCCCAATAGTGCAATACAATGTGGATAGCCTGGACGAGTAGTAAGGTGAGGTGCAAAAAATATTTGTTTTTTCGCCTCTATATGAACTCAAGGCAACTCAATTTGTCAACACATGGAGCAAATAAAATTATTGGTTTATTATAAGGTGAAATTTTGCATTTGAATTGGTTATGTCTTGGTATCAAGTGTTATTGAACAATTGGTTCTGACCAAGCTGAAGGACAAAAACATATTTTGAGTTGTGTTTCATTAACAAATGTGGTGGTTGGGATGGATTTAATTTATAATCCTACATGTACTGTAATTTGATGGCATATGCCCTATTTAATTCTATTTTTAATAGGATTGGTTTTTATTTTGGCTATGTCTAATTACAAACTCAAACTTATGTTTTCATAAAATATTTACAAAATCCATTAAATATGTATGTACAGGTATGTAGACCTAGATAAAATCTTTACTACTTTTCTTTTACTCATAAATAGACACTTCCTAAATACCTTTAACAATTAATAGCACCTAGCAACTCCATGGACACATGGACTGAATGTAAATATCATAGATTATAGTTTACCCGTGATGGGGGCCAAGGTGTGAATCACTGCCTTCTGTACTGACCACTGGATGTTTTTAGTTAAATGATTTTCCACTTTCCTTCCAAACTAATCCGGATATATTCCCTTTGAATGCATCTTCTCTATTCCTACTCCACTATCGTAATTAAATGTAGATACTCCAAACGTGTACATACAAATATAAAGATAGCCATGAACATCAGTGCCAAACTCAACCAGCGTACAATAAAAATATAGGCTACCAATTTTTAACCCAATAAAAGTCCCTTTTTTCTCCTTCATTACCCTAAAGTAGTATTTGGTATTAAATATGTACAATAAATCCTTGAAGTCAGATACAAAGTAAATTAAAAGAATTGTACCCAAGTTTGCACAAATGGGGAAACACTTCTTTCATATTCTAGCCTACCGTCCGCATTTCTTTGACATTTTCGTGAATATGCGAAAATTCCTAACGGATTTTAGAAAGTGAAACACACAATTCTTTTAAATATATATTATTATTGCCCCCTGTAGTACTACCGGATTGATCTTTCAGAATGTAATGGGATGTGCGAGAGAGTTTTAGATTAAATGTAGCCACATGTGGGTGGAGGAGTAATAAGAAACCAATTACAAAAAAAACCTCAATACATCCAAATAGTATTCGAAAATCTACATTCAACTAGGATTCGAAAGCTGACTTCCCCATCGCCAGCAAATTAAATGAGACGAGAATAAGACCAGGCGAAGAGATCTTCCTTATCTTTAGTTGCAAACCTGTGATATTTTTGAAAGTGATACTCTTATTTGGCAGCAGTGCCTATGCCAGCGCAATTTCAAGAGCGTGAAAGTAAAGAGTGATGAAGGTGTTAGTGAGAGATATACATGTTCATCTTTTAATTTACAAACGTTACTGTTTTCATTCTGTGCCCTGGGTCAGTTTTTTATTCAAGTCATATATTTTCTACTATGTACCGGCTTGCTAGGCCTGTCGTAGCTTCACATGCCTTATAATCTAACTTAAGACTAGGACAGGCACAACATCCAGTCACAGGTTGTTAATTCATCACTGAAAGGGTAAACGTACATTTCATCAATGAATTTTTCCGGCCATGCCGGGAATTGAACTCGGGACCCTTAGCTCAGTAGACAGACATGCTACCAACTGAGCTAAGGACATATATCTATAGCAAGTTATTAAGTCAAATTTAACAAAATCAAACCCTTACATCTAATAGGTTTGGAAAATTTATAAATATAATTTCATTAGTTAAAACAGCTTTGAAATTAAATTAAACAATATTAAAAATACTTTTTGAAACTAAAACATAATTAGAATTAGTTATATTGAGAGAAAAAAAATTAGTTTTCTCTCAAATATTCCGATACACCATTCGCCTTAGATTGAAAAATGACACTTGAAAAGGAATAAGAACCTAGGTTGCATATCTATTCCTGTACCTACTAGCGGTGTTAATCATTTCATACAACATGAATGCTTTGAGGGACAACTTGACCTACTCCTGCACCTACTATTAATATGAAAACACAGCCCTCGCTGCTTTTTACAGCTGGTATTATTAGAGCGAGCAGAGCAGAGTCTATATAAATTCCACTCAATGACTCCATGCGGATATTGTCCAACCTTTGAGATATGCCCCATGCAGTGTTCACTTGACAAATGCACCCCTACCTGCCCCACCGCCAGCTATTAACTGAAAGACCACGTGTGACTCTGTGTTCTGGTTACTGATGGGCTTGAACAATGACTGCGTCGTTTCATACACCACCATATATAGGCCAAACGTTGGAATATCTCTAAATAAATTAATCAAGTATATGTTGGTAACAAACATGAAAAATACTACACAAGTTTTTGTATAGATACCCATTATAGTTTAGAGGACATTTATAATAAACTTATTTACTTAATTACTTATATAAAGATATAAAACTGACAAAAACATTTTTTTAAGAGTATCAGCCTAAAGATAGCTCTTTTAACTTTTAAATAACAACTTTATTGTGTATCAATGATAAATGTTTCTTAATTTTTTAACCAAAATCAAGTTGGCCTCAATGTGAACACAATAAATGTGACATTATCAGTCATGGGATAGGTTGTATTATCACTCACCGCCACATCATGACAGGGAGACCACGGTACAACCCTCGTACACCATTATTCCGATAAGTGCTGGACAGGCACTCCAGGGGCCCACGAAAGCCCAACTCAGGGTTACTGCCCCATGTTTTACCTACAGAGGTGTGGGAAAATTACAAACACGGTAAACTAAAACAATAATTAATGTTTTAACTGGACAAAAAATTATATCTTATACCTGTAAATAAGACTGGCTATAAGTGTGTGATATTTATAGACCCCTTTATACTCGTGAAACTTCCTTACTCATCCAATATATATTATCATTTATGATATTTTGTCACTATCTTTCGATTGGTTTGCTACAGCTATCCACTTCTGCCTATCCTGAGCCAAGTCTTTTACATCTTTGTTCTTGTGAAATTCTTATCCTGTCTGGTTTGTGTATCCCATTCTTGGTGTTCCGCTTGCATTTTTTTTTTTTCTTTTTCATTATATCCTTATATAATTAACTAAGTCAAACTCTCATGTTGAATTCCCAAATATTTATTTTTTATTTTGCTTTTCTTAGTACATCTGCGTACTTTGTACCCATTGTCACATACGCAGCAGAATTATGAACAGTGAATGTAAGAGAAACTAGGAGAGTGGAGGTTATGAGAATTAAGTTTGTGAGGAGCATGTTAGTTGTCATGAGGAGAAACAAGATAAGAAATGAAGTAATCCAAGAAATAGAGGGAGTACAGGGAGTAGAGGAGATAAGAGAGAGCACAAGACTGAGATGGTATGGGAATGTAATGAGGATGGAAAAGGAGAGGATGCCAAAAAAAATTATGCAAATGAAGTATGTAGGAAAAAGACCGCCAGGAAGGCCTAGAATGAAATGGGAGGAGCATATAATAGAAAGTGTGCATGTGAGAGGAGAAGAATAGAAATAATTAAAGGAATAATAATGGTAAGGAGAGAGGACAGTGGAGACATTTTAAAGTGACCCGGCCACTAGCCAGAAACAGTTGATGATGAGTACATCTGTGTCAGTTTATTTTCTCTATCTGTGATAATTTCAACCTTCTTCTATAGTACCACATTTCAAATGCTTCTCATATTTTATTTTCAGTTCTACCATTGGCCCATGTTTCACTTGCATACAAATCAATGTTTCATATATAGACTTGGAGGGATATTTCCTTGATTTCTATACTTATTTTCTTTGAGGACAATAATATATTGTTTCTATGGAAATCTATTTTTACCTGTACTATTCTACTTAATACATATTTCTTGCTTATGATATCTTACTTCTTATACAGAACAATTATGTTAAATGCTATAGCCTTACTCCTATCTTAATCTGCCTTGTATTTTGTTTACTCCACATAATTACTTTTGTTTCGTTTGATCTTTATACAAAATCCAGTTTTCACTGTTTTAGCCATTCTTCTCAACAGTTCTTGGAGAGCTTCTTCATATTTATCATAGAAAAAAATATATATTATCGTCTTAGCTATGTGGAAATAATTGTTTGTAAATATATCTTCGTTAAACTTTGAAATTTTACTTCAAATATATCAATGATCTATAAAACATGTATAAATAAATATTCTTAACTACTACTCATTCAAACTATTAATATATTTTTATGAATCAAATAGCCAAAGCTATTAAATTTGTTGGTTACGATTTTAGCCTCATCTAGAAATCATATTCTGTAAATTGAAAAATGACACTTGGATTCCCGTGTCCAGGTGTCAATTTTCAATTTACAGAATATTAATATATTTAGACTAATAAGGTAAAGATCAAGAAGGTAGAGATCACAGGAAATGTGTTCACATTTGTGTGGAAAGAAAGTACCCATATAGAGAAAACCACCTTTAGTACAGTAAACCAAGATTCAAACTTTGATTTTCCCTGTCATCAGTAGTTGAGTCTATTGATAGAGTGATGTCTAATCACATTCAACCACTGATGTGGGTATCAAAATTTTAATTTGTTATTAAGTAGTGGAGTATTGTACCTGTTTGTGTCTGTAGTTTGATCTTGACAAGGTCAACGGGACAGGCAAGTGATAATTGGACAAAGCCCGCCACACTGCCGGCCAGCCACACATCCAAATGCCAATGTTTGTTACAGACACCTCCTTCTGAACTTGTTCTTCTCGTGTTCTCATAGCCCCGCAATCGCTGGATGTGACTCAAACAATTGCCATACACACCAAAGAAAAGAGAGTTTAAGGCGCCCGCAGTCAATAGTGGGAAACCTAGCCCTCTGTAAAAACCTCTCACCTGCAATCAAACAAGAATCATTTGTTACTTTGAAGCCTTAAAAAAAATATTGATTTTCTTATAATTATTGTATTTTCTGATGATATATTTATAAATAAAATTACATTGAACATGATAACAAAATAGATATTTTTAATACGGGTCCTATTTTGAGAAATTGCTGTAACATTAATTTTAAATTATGCCCAGGATTTTATTTACTGTACATTTAGTTCAAGTATTTAATTAATCCAAGTAAGTTCTTACAGCAATGTTTTGTAATTTAGTTATTTACAGTTTAAAGAATCTTGTGCAGTTATTGTGACTCAATTCAGTAGGCTACATGCCAGCCTACAGTATTCACACTTTGCTGAGCCCAAATTAAGAGCTTAAAAATGTATACAAATCTGTCCATGAATAGGAATTTATCTAGGAATATATAATTTAAGACTTTTAGTAGAAAGGTGTTTCAATGTAGGCCTAACTTGTAAAGAGACATGTTAAACTCAAAATTCTAATCTAATTTTAATATTCATAAATATGGTGTTTTTTTTATCTTCCCTACTTGAATTATTTTTAATAAATTTGGAGCATATATTATTTTATATGCAGGCATTTATCATTTTGAATGTTTTTTAACCTGGAATGTTCCTTGGTCAGTTGTCAAGGAGAGTGGATTTTATTACCAAAAATTAATATTTATAATATAATAAAGTATATAATAATTGAAGTTTGTTTTTAACGCCCATTAGTTTTGCATGTTCCTTGAAAATTACTCGATGGTGTCAGCCCGCAAGCGAGCTATATCAACCAAGGGGTCGCCGTCATTAGCGATGATAGTGCCAACATTTGCGGATAGAGGGTGTCATGTGGTCATCACAAAGAGCCCTATGGCCATTAATCTCAGTTTTCTAAACCAGAGCTGCTACTTATTTATTCAAGTAGCTCCTCATTTGTCCTCATGAGGATGAGGCTCAATGCTTCACAGATAAATTTGGAAGCGCCAGGGTTCAAATCCAAGACCTCTGAGCCTGTAGCCAGGAATTTTGACTACAGAGGAGGTGAAATACATCTTTATTAATTTGTGAAAGAATATTTGTTGCCATACATCTAATCCTTGAACATATGTGATTAATCTCAACTTAGTACCAGAATAAATATCAATCATCGACCACAGATAGTTAAGATATCATGGTATAGGGTGTCACTCTTGTGTTAGATTAGAATGCCGATGACAGGAAGAACAGGGTTTGAATTCTGGTTGGGTGTATTGAGGGTGTTTTTTTCCAAAATGGTCTTCCACCTTCCCTTCACACAAATGAGGGTACACTTCGACCAAATTAAACCTTCATCATCTCTAACTCATTAGTGTAATTAGTACATATGTGTGTATAACCTGAACAGGTAGTAATGCGTAGTGCTAAAAAAATAAAAAAATTAAGTAAACACTTAGCATAATGTAACAAATAAATTAAAAATAACAAGCTATGGCCTCCAGGGTTCAGAAGATGAAGACTATTTCCACCCACTATTAGGGCAATAACTTTTAGCGAATTTACACCCGAACCAGTGGTCTGTTGGCTCACAAATACTGGATTTCTAGTGACGAAGTTGAATTTCAAATCTTGTCCCCATTCACTAAGTGTGGTTTTTCCATTACATCTCCAAGGACCCTGGAGGAGCCTCTAAGCTTTGCTGTCTATGTACTCACTCCTTCATGCTTCAGTGTTTGATAAGCAATTTTCAATGTTCCAGAGTCTCGGAAAGTTTGATGTCGTATTTTAACAGTGTCAGCGGGGTGACCAACTGCAAGGCCGCAAACGCCTAAAATAGTACTTTAGTATAAATAGTAGCCTATTAATCCAAGGTCAGTGAATAATGCCAGTATCATTATTAACTAAACATAATATTTCATCCTTGTACTTTTAAATGTAAGCCATCACAATGCACAATAATTTAACGTTAACGTCACGTTCGTTTAATTTAAAAGTTGTCCATCTAGGAGAACTTCTATGTTTCTTTACATTGGGGGAAGTGTAGGCCTACCATTGTTCCTGCCAGCCAATCATGTTAAGAGCAGCGTCAATAAGGCTATTTAATATTTCAATTTTTGTTTGTTTATGGTGTTCAGACACCTTTTCAGTATAGTTCGTTTGCCAACATCTTGTGAACACCAAAAGTTGTAGCCATTTCCTACTTATTATTTTGTAGCTCCAGTAAGCTTCTACTGCAAATAATTAGAGCCTAAATAGCCTTAAATTCTGGAGTTCCATTTTAGTTCTCAAACATTCCAAATTCATATTTTGTTTTTTGCTCGAAGTTATTACATTAAATTTCATGAACAGTGATGCCAGAATCACAATCAAGTTAAAGTTAACTTAACATTAACAACATTCACTTAATGTTTATGTAACATAAAGAAGCACAACGCGTCATCAGGATTCAGGTAACGTAACAACTTGAGTAAAACAAAGACAATAAATTTTGACTCTTTGAATACAAATGGTTTACTAAAATAAACTCCAAGAAATACTGAAGAAGCTGTCTGCAGACAAAAAACAAACAAAAAAGGGAAGTTCTAAATAGCCTTGTTGACGCTACTTTAAACATGATTGGCTGGCAGAAACATGAGGTACCCTTTACCTAATGTTCACGTCTCATCAAATTTATCTCCTGGGCTACTCTTAGTCTCTTACTACTACATTGTGATGGCTTCCATTTAAAAACACAAAGAGAATTTTTATGTTAAGTGAACGATGTGTTGATTGTGATCCCGGCATCACTCACTTTGTTTCATTACGTTATGTTTTATAAACAATAAATTGATTGCTATCCCAGCATAACAGAGTAGAGATTTATAAACAAGTAAACTTACATTTTACCCGCCTCGGTGGCGTAGTTGGCTAACGCGCCAGTCGTGTTGAGCCAGACCATCGAGGACGGGGAGATCGAGATTTGAATCTCGGTCGGGTGAACTGGGGGGGGTTTTTCCTAAATGGTTTACCACTCTCCCTCCACGCAAATGCGGGTTCACTTACTCTAAATTCAACCTTCCCAATTCTCTAATCCATTAGTGTAATTAGTACTTAAGCGTATAACCCGAACGGGTAGTAAGACGCGGTGCTAAAATTAATTAATTAATTAAACTTACATTTTCCCCAACTATCAGTTTGATTACCATGTCAAGGTGTCATTTTTCAACCATATTTAATATAGTTAAAATGTTCATATAATACGTACCCCTGTACAAGGCCGGCATCAGTTGCTAGTGAGTTGTTTATTCAGCCATGTGAACATTATTAAAGTGAAACTCTCCCATCTTTAAATTAATATATGTTACTATTTACTGAAAATGCCCACAACTGATTTAACACTGCTCACGGGACATTTGTATATTAGTCTAAATAATAAAGAAAAGGTGTGAGGTATCAAATATAATACCTGATATCCAGCCAGCAATAAAATCACAGTAATTTATATGATACATTCTTCAAAGAAAATTTCAAGGCAACTGTTATCAGTTGACCTATTATAGGCTACATTTTTTTCTAGATAAGGAAAAAAAAATTAACATGATAGTCTACTCAATAGTATTGGCCTATTATTAAATTAAATGAATAAATAGATATTATTTAGATTATATGGAACACATTTAATAATTAACCAAAACCAACATAAGCTAGTTACTTTTAATCATTGCACACTTCTAAGAACAAACGTAAATCGACATGAAATATAATTACAGTAATTGATGTAGTTTAATACAGATTTTATGTGTATTGAGTGTTTTTATTATCAAATATCAAGAACTGTCAGAAAAGAAAGAGAATCGATTCATCTCGATGATTCACTATACTCTGAATTGGTAGACATAATCGATTACCCTAAATAAAAAATCGATGGATCGCCTAATCGATTATAGTCACCCATCCTCAGTGATGGACATAAACACACCACTTGCAATGGACCAAATCGTGATGCTATAGTTTGTCATCTGGTTTCTAGCGAGGGGACAGATTTAACGGTTTCTTTCAATGTCCTACTGCAAAAACGTGTTTCTAGTGAATAAAATTATTATTGTTTGAAAATAAACTATTATACCCCACTAGTCTGGAGACACATTTACATTAAGGGATACACAATTTAGTTTTAAAGGTAATATCTTACAAATAAGAATTAAAATCTTTAATATGTTAAAATATATAGCTATCGCACATGTTGTTTACATTATGCTGCCATTGGTTTCAGAAACTATACAATATTTAAAGTTAAATAATGAAAGTTTAAAAAAGTCGCATAAAACTTAATTATGTTTGTTTGAATGACAAACTTTGTGCATTAGTTTTACATTCAAATTGTCATTTAGGTTATAGGCTTGTATGAAGTATTACTATATTATTATTACAATATATTTAAAGTTGGCTCTTAGATTGTATAGCCTATTTCTTTAAGAAGGCATATTAAATTTAATGTTCGATAACTCTCATATAATGAAATAATGTATCGTAAAAGTTGATTACATTTTTTTGAATGACAAACTTTGTGTGGTTGCCATACGTTCAAACGATCACTTGGGTTATAGCCTTTTAGAAAGTATTATTAAATTACCATGTTTTTTAGAAAATGGCTCATAAATTGTATATTGCTTTCAGAAACCATATTATGTTGAAAGTTCGATAACTATAATGAAACAAGCTAGCTAAAAAGTATATCACATTTGTTTGAATGACATACTTTGTGTAGAAGTCTTACGTTCAAACGATATTTTAGGTTATAGGCTTGTAGGAAGTACGGTATCAATTAAACCCTGATTTTAGTAAGAATCCCAAACTGTAAGGCTTTATTTCGTACCAGACTACAATTATATATATATTAGTATTTTAGTAAGATAAACGACCATTTAGAATGGAAGTAGGGATTTCCTTCTGGAAGGTCTTTTATCTTCCCTAAACACTACTATAGGATAGGATTCTTGTTCCAATTTAAGGCCTTCAAAACGAGCTTACTTCAAAAAATCAACGTATATATTAGTCGACATCAACTTATTTAAAGAAAAAACGCAGTTTCGAACTTTGTTATGCTCTTCAAAGCTATTACTAACACATTTATTTAATTTAACTAATTACACATTGATGTATCTCATATATTCAATCAAATTAATGAACGATGTCAAAATGCCACATTGCCTTGTATGGGTGTAAGAAAGAAAGAGATGACTGGAAGTTTCTTTCTCTCCTACACATTGGTATGCAGAAGACAGCTTGACAACTACATATATCCATCCAATTATACTATAGAGATCAATGACAGATAACAGCTCGAAAATTGTAGCCACAAGTGTCCATCCAGTCATATTATGTAGATCAATGCCCATCCTAAATATTGCCATTTTATTTACGAACATAACAAAGCATTAGTTTTGTTCGCGTCGAATGTTGGGAACAGTTCTATATACTCCATTCACGGTAGGAATTACTCTCTTAAAGGTCTTTTTTCCTACCAACATCCTGCTATATAATAGATTTCTGGTAAGGAAAAAGGCCTTTCAGAAAACAATTCCTACGCTGAACAGACTTTACCTGTAACGTAGGTGACCTGGTGGTCTAGGGGTAAGGTGTCAGACTTCTGTGCTAGGGGTCCGGGGTTCAATTCTCGGTCCCGGCACAGATTTATCTGATTGCCAAACCCTTCCTTCACCTCTGACAAGACGTGTATTAATCACATCTGGTGAATGTGAGGAATGCCAGGCCTCCACCGTGGTTCGGATTCCACGTTAAACTGTAGGTCCTCCATTTCATCTCACAATCACCCTACCATTACACATTAGCGTAAGTGCGTATAACCCGGACGGGTAGTAAGACGCGGTGCTAATAATAATAATAATAATAATAATTTACCTGTGACGCGTACATCTTGGTGCGGGATAGGATCAGTTGGAACCGGCTGTTCTCTCTGAGGCGATGTGATTAGCTTTTCAATCCTTTCAGTTCTTTTTTTAAAGATGGGGGAAAAAAAGTTTTTTTTTTCATTATCTCATACAGCCACCGGTAAACCAGTATAACACAAAAGTAGTGCAAGCGTGCAATCATGTAAATCTTATCTTTAGAATTTGGTGCAACTTATTATTACTAAACTGACTTGAATTATACAGTTTGGATTAGGTTCCATCAATTATTATTTTTAATTTCAATACAAACCTTTTTGCGAACCCTAATACATTGTCTGCTAAAAGAAAAAGCTATTTTTGAAACTATAGATGTTAACAAATAATTGTGGAAAATATTTACAGTCAAGTATCTTCAAAACTCTGATTATATCTATTTCATGTAATTTTATATTCTAAAGCTTATCAAGGGAGAAAATTTTCTTATACTCAACTCAAAATTAGTACAGTTTGTTAAATCAATTCAAGATGTTAGGTTAATTCTAATTAAAAATTGACACTCTTTTTATTATAATTCTTTTTCAGTTTCAAACCTACTACATTCACTCTCACTCGAGAGAGATGGAGTAGAAAAGGCAGTTATTTAATGACACTGATACAGCTGTGATGGTGTCGCGAACAGCCAGGGAGTGAACCCTGCCTCCGAGACATGAATGCCCAAAAAAAGCAGCAAAGTACAGATATAACTGATAACTGTTGTTTACAGGCAGCCCGAACACAACTTTTTTTATTAGTTCTATTTGCATCACCTGTAACAAGCAGTTCTATTAATTTGTACTTTCCTTTTTTTCGCCTTCGCGTTGCGTGAGCAGGTTCACTCTCTGGCTGTTAGCGTCGCAATAACAGCTATACCTATGACAGAAAATAATAGCATTTTCTGCTTCATCTCTCGAATAAGAGCAGTGATCTCTATTCTATACTGGATGAACATAAACACACCCCTTGCAAAATACCAGAGTGCGATAATCTGCTTTATTGTGAGGGAGCAGATTTAATGGTTTATTCCCATGTTCTTTTGAGAAAAAATGTCTCTGACGAATAAAAGTGTTATTGTTTGAAAATAGTGTAGTATTATGCCACACTTTGCTGAAGAAACATTTACATTAAAGGATATACAATTCAGCTTTACAGGTAGTATTGTACAAATACGAACAAAATCTTTAATATATCAAAATTAATATGTAGCTATCATCCATTTTGTTTACATTATGCCAAGACTAGGTGTTATATAATTTCAAAGTTGGCTATTAACTTGTATTTAGGTTTCAGAAACCATATTATAATGAAATTACGGTAGCCAAACTTAAATGAGGAAACTTAAAACTTGATTAAATTTGTTTGTATTCACAATTATTTTGTGTAGACGTCTTACGTTCAAACGATAATTTAGATTACAGGCTTGTAGCAAGTATGACTATAATAGTCTACATTATCTTATCAAAATAAATAAATTAAGAGTTTGAGCTTAGTTATTTTCTTCAAACCTTTTATTATTACATTAATTTTATTTAACTAGTCATACATTGATGTATTTAATATATTAATACTGTAGTATTTGTATAATACAAGTCTTGTGTGAGCCATAAAGCATTGTAAACAAATGAGAAACAAATGAAGTGCGCAGCCGCTATGACAGACAAACGAGTGTAACATCAGTGTTACGAGGTAACGGCCGTAAACTGTCCCTATGATATTCGCGGTTATAATGTAACCTCAGAACTCGCATACATAACAAGTACTAATTAACGAACAATTTCAAAATTCCACATTGATTTGTATGGATGTAAGAGATAAAAATATACCTGAAAGTTCCCTTCTCTCTTACATATTGGTGTGCAGATGACAGCTTGAAGATTTCGGCTACAGATGTTTATCCAGTTATTATGACCAATGAGAGAGAGTGCGTGGCAGGTTTAGAACTGAAGAAGAGGTAAAAGCGCCATTTTCAAATTAGGCTTAGCTTAAAGTCTTCAATTTATTTAACAAAGTTGACTAATTTTGAGTTGACTACAAGAGTTGGAATATAACATTCCATAAAATAAATATAATAAAGTTTCAGGGACAGCCTACTTTGTTGTAAGCCCTATTCCCAATTTATTTGATTATATTTATGTTTTCCTCATACATAACTTCTTTTTTTTTAACGGACAGTATTGTTGCTATCGCATAAATGAGTTAATTTAAAGCTAAAAACATAATTATTTAGAGGACCTAAAACAAATTGTAGAATTAAGTTCAGTTTAGTAATAATAAAAAGCATTGATTTCTAAAAATAAGATTTAAAGTAGAATACATTCACCTCCTGAGTTTACTTGGATAACAGCTCAAAAAGTTACTAGAAATAGTTTCTAGTGTATCTCCACGCCACGCCAACAGCTGACATCTTTCCCTTTGGACAGCTGTAATGAAAACATATGGTAATGTATGAATGTGATAAATAACCACAGTAATTTAGGCCAATATTATTTAAGTATATTTGAGGTCAGGCACAAAGCTTATATATATTGTGAAAGTGCTGTAAATAATAATTTTAAGTGGAATAAAACGATAAATAAGCTTTGTGCCTGACCTCAAATAAATTTAAATAATATTGGCCTAAATTACTGTGGTTATTTATCATATATATATAAATATATAAATATAAAATAATTTACTATATATATATATATATATATAGTAAATATATATATCTATATATATATAGATATATATAAGAAGAGTATTTTCTCTTTTCCAAGTAAATACGATGCCTTTATTAGAAAGTATTAATATATGCACTATTTTACACATTATTGATAACATTCCAAAACGAAGCGTAAGTATGTATTTCTAATTATAATTAAAATGTTTCGGATAAGATAAAAATACATTATTAAAAGTAATGAAATAAGATGAAAAAAGTTTACGTTATTGTAAATGTAAAATATAACATGTAATTAAAAAACTTATTATTTATAACAAAACAGTGATCTTTTACAAGTGTTCGCAACCCTAAACCTAAGCATATGATTTTTCAACTGTTATTCAGGTAAAAAGCTATGGTGAACAGACTCTAGGTGTAAGTTGCGTGCTCAAACTATCTACCCTTGTGCACAGATCACAATACTTTCGCTCTGGTTAGACTGGTGGCTGTATGAGATGATAAAAAAAAATCTCTATGCTATATCAATGCAAAAACCATTGATCTCTATAGTATAACTGGATGGACATACACATGCACATTCCAAGGACAAAAGCGTGACGCTCAAGTGTATCGTCTGCTACACTGAGGGGGGGAAAGATTTAACGGTTTCTTTAAATGTTCTTATGCGAAAACATGTCTCTGATGAATAAAAGTGTTATTGTTTGAAAATAGTGAAGTATTATACCATACTTTCCTGAAGAAACATTTACATTAAAGGATATACAATCCAGTTTTACAGGTAATACTGTACAAATACGAATAAAACCTTAGATATTTCAATTTTTATGTAGTTATCATCAATGTTGTTTACAGTCTGCCACGACAACACTTATATTTAAAGTTGGT